>JASDQU010587136.1:30493-41481 GCA_032191745.1 Picea mariana | reverse complement strand
CCGAGTTTAAAACTTTTTCTGACACTTTTATTAATCTACCGTTAGATCTTAACGGAAATACCATCCAAGGGTTGAATTTGAATTGATGTGACACGTCTGTTATGTTCGATTTGATTTTTCTAACTTTACACCAACTTTACCGTTTGGATTGCAATATGAATCTTGATCTCATGGGAAAAAAAATGAAATTACCGTAAATTTATCATCCAACATCTCTCTTATAGAAAGCAAAAGAATTCACTGTCCAACATGTGAATTTACCATCCATCATCCAACATCTCTCTTATGGAAAACAAAAGAATTCACTGTCCAACATGTGAATTTACCATCCATCATCAGCGTTACGTTTGGATCAAAACTGATCTTGACCCAACGGCTCAATTTGAATTTAATAGTATCCGTTGGATGAATCTTGATCGAATCTTCTAAATAAAGAAAATCACCACCGTTTTGTGCATATAAACTTATGTGAGTGCTTTGGAAAAAAATTACTTTTGTAACTGGTGCACTCACACAAATTATGGAAAAAAGTTTAAAATCCATCAAGGGCTAAATTTGAACTTATGGTAACGTGTCAAGAAAAGCGTTGAGTTTAAAACTTTTTTCTGACAAATTTATTAATTTACCGTTCGATCTTAATGGAAATACCATAAGGGTAAATTTGAACTTATGTTATGTCTGACATGTCTGTTATGTTCAATTTGATTTTTCTGACTTTACACCAAAGTCAAGGTTACCGTTGGATCGCAATATTAATCTCTCTCGTGCAAAAAAAATGAAATTACCATCTAAAGATAGTTTCTCATGTAAAACAAAACAATTCACTTTCCAACGCGTGAATTTACCATCCATCATCCGCGTTATGCTTGGATCAAATCTGATCTTGACACAACGGCTCAATTTGAATTCCCTTAATAGTATTCGTTGGATGAATCTTGATAGAACCTTCTGGATAAGGAAAATCACCACCGTTTTGTGCATATAAACTTAACAAATTGTTCCATTTTGCTCGCCCGCTTCTCTCTTTAGGCGTTCTAGTCTAGGGTCATGCTGTGACTGTCTGTGTTTGTAGGTTTTCGTATGTTTATTATGTTTTTATGCTTTGCGTGTTTGTAGGTATTCGTCTGTCTGTTATGTTTGTATGCATGCATGTGCTCTGTGTGTTTGTAAGTATTCGTCTGTAATTTTGTGTTGTATGCGTGAGAAGGGAAAACGGGCAGAACCAACAGACATTTGAGGGAAGGCATACAAAATCTTTGGATCAGATAAGACGATGTGGCATGGAGTTCGGTTGGTTAAGGTGATCTGCATATTCCTTAATTTCTTCTGTTATTTTGTTAGATTAGATCATATCAGTGGTGGATTAAGGAGTATATAGATGTGTTATTAATTCCTTGTTTTGTTTATATTCTATTGTACTTGAAATTTATTTATGAAAATTCTCTTCAATCTGATTGATTTATGTTGTTTAAAATTTTATTTTACTTAAAATTCATTTATGAAAATGTTTTTCAATCTAATTCGATTCGATTTATGTTGGTTTAAATTTTATTTTGCTTGAAATTCATTTCTGAAAATTCTCTTCCATCTGATTCGATTCGTTTTATGCTGTTTAAAATTTTATTTCACAGGAAGGAACGAATCAGTGAATGTGCTTGGTGGCTCTGATTCACTGAAATAAAGCGGTAGGTTGTAATATCTCTTTGTTGGGTTCCTTCCTCTTCTTGATTTGAGTATTTTATTTGATATATTTTAAAATTGCATTTGAATTCATCCATCCAAATTAGATTTCTATATTTTGAATTCGTGGTGTCAATTTTTAATTTCAGAGATGAAACAATTAAAGAGGAGGGACTGTGTTGTTCATGGCTTGGCCGACCAAGGGTAGAAGTTGGAGCGACTGGATTGTCTACACACCGAAATGCAAAAGAAAATGAATGAAACAGGTAAGTTAGTTTACCGTTTCCTACTCATAGCTCTCTTTTTTTTAAATAGCAATAACTTAATGCAACAGAAACAAATAAATCCACTGCTTATACTCTTGCATGTTTGGATTCTAGATCAGATTGATTGTATTGCGGTAGAGGCTGCCATTATGTAGAATAAATATAATTATAGTGTAGTGTGATTTTTTTGCTAAGTTTAGTGATGTTGAATTAATTAGTAATGTTTTATTAGTTTTTAGAAAAAAATTAATATAGTATTTTTCTGTTTTAAGGGTGCTTAATAAATCTCGTTATTTAAGATTCATATATATATATATATATATATATATATTGCTAATAAAAATGAATACATCATGAAAGAGTCTATAAAAATGGGATGAAGACCATTCAATTTCTGTGTAAATTTATTTAGACTTACATTAATTTAAGAATTAGATGAGACCAATCCATAAGTAACTAGCACAATTACTAAATTTCAAACTAGTAACTATACTTTCTCTCACTATTTCATTTATGTTCATTAAATTAGTAACTATACTTTCTCTCACTATTTCATTTATGTTCATTAAATTAGTAACTATACTTTCTCTTATTATTTCATTTATATTCATTAAATTAGTTCCATTCAATAATTACCCTCTTATTATTTCATTTATGTTCATTAAATTAGTTCCATTCAATAATTACCCTCAATTTCCATAAATAACTAGCACAATTACCAAATTTCAAACTAGTAACTATACTTTCTCTCACTATTTCATTTATGTTCATTAAATTAGTAACTATACTTTCTCTTACTATTTCATTTATGTTCATTAAATTATTAAATTAGTTCCATTCAATAATTACCCATTAGTAACTATACTTTCCCTTACTATTTCATTTATGTTCATTAAATTATTAAATTAGTTCCATTCAATAATTATCCTCAATTTTTAAAAGACCTTAAATCACCATCCACCAAACCAAACCAATCAATGATCCCCGTCCTAAAGATCTCTTGACTTCACGACATAAATCAACTCTTTCTCTTTGAGATAACTGTAACAGAAGCTTAAACCAATGTCGTGAAGCGGACTTAATTATTACCTTACGCGTGGCGTATGTTATGGATCTACTCACGAGGATAAATAGTTTACCAAATTCAATTTCGTATTCTCTTTAGTCAAACCGAAGTTTGGTTGTTTTGTCCTTCATATTGTTGCTCCCATTCCCGGTACCACCGTACCAGAGGTTACCCCAATAGCGAAGCCCCCGTACCTTTGTATTGAAAAGGTATGGTTACCTTATCAATTATTTGCTGAGGAAAAGGGAACTTTCGATGGGAGTCCATTTATGGGTCCTTTCACATACATCATTTGCAATTTGTTTTTGTTTTTTTATACATTATTTGCAATTTGTTTTTTTGTTGGTTTTCTCCAATAGCTACATATAATTTGAATTTTTTTCCATATATCATTTGCAATTTGTTTTTTTATTGGTTTTTTCCATGTTTAAATATTTTTAAAAAAAATGAGTTTTATGATAAATTAGATTTTGGTTTTACCTACAACAAAATTACAATAAAATATTATTTTGTAGATTATATATAAGATAAAAAAAAATAATAATAATGAATATAAGTTGATTTTTTATTACAATATGATATTAAGGTTTTTATTGCAACATGATAATAGGATGTTTTATATAAATGTATTTAATGAATATCAAGGTATTTAATGATATAAAGTTTTTTTTAATCTTCCACTTATACAGATAGATAGACTCATAGAATATTATTTTTATGTTACATATGGCTAGACTAATAAAACTTCAAAAACTCTACTACAGAGAATGTTCTTTGTCCTGATTTTCTCTGCTCTTTCTCTTACATAAGGCAACTTAATGCTCACTAATCCACATTTTTTTAGTTAATCCATACTTAATTATTAAACATGAATAATAATAGTAGGACTCTTAGTATTCCTTCTTCTTTTTATTATAGTTTTCATTAACACCATCTGACATTTGATGATTAATTTACTTTATCCTTTCCCTCCTTGCAAATATAATAATATAATATTAGCACATCCTTCTGGTTAGTTGACATCATCTATGTTAATTGGTGTTCTTTTTACAAAAAAGGTATACACAACTACTATTATCAGTTTAGTGTTTACATGAGGGTTTACCCCAGAGAGATTTTTATCCTGGTTTTTCTCTTCATCATCTTAGGAAATAGAGTTTGTGATTAATTTTAGAAAAAGAATTAATTCTATTATGATTAGTCATGATGTGTTTCTCTGATTTAAAAATTCCTAGTAAAACCTGTACATAGATTTTGGTTTATAAAAATGACTATCTCATTAAAAAGCTTGGTTGGTTAGAAATTACCCCTAATGACTACCTCATTAAAGAGCTTGATTGATTAGAAATTACACCCTTTTAAGAATTGATGGAAAAAAATGGAATAGTAACAACCAAGAATATAATTGAGTTGGTGAGATCTATCCATTAGAAGCGGACTTAATTATTAGCTTTTGCGTGGCGGCCTATGTTATAGATCTACAAGGATAAATAGTTTACCAAATTCCATTTCGTATTCTCTTTAATCAAACCGAAGTTTGGTTGTTTTGTCTTTCATATTGTTGCTCCCATTCCCGATACCAGAGGTTACCCCAATAGTGAAACCTACAATAATTTGGTTTCATATATCATTTGCAATTTGTTTTTTTAGTTGGTTTTCTCCAATAGGTACATATAATTTGAAATTTTTTTCATACATCATTTGCAATTTTTTTTTTTGGTTTTTTCATGTTTAAATACTTTTAAAAAAATGAGTTCTATGATAAATTAGATTTTGGTTTTACCTACAATAAAACATTATTTTATAGATTATATATAAGATAAAAAAAAAAATAATGATAATAATGAATATAAGTTGACTTTTTATTACAATATGATATTAAGGTTTTTATTGCAACATGATAATAGGATGTTTTATATAAATGTATTTAATGAATATCAAGGTATTTAATGATATAAAAGTTTTTTTTAATCTTCCACTTATACAGATAGATAGATTTATAGAATATTAAGTTTATGTTGCATATGGTTAGACTAATGAAAACTGTGTTCTAGAGGAATTCTTCAAAAACTCTACTGCAGAGAATGTTCTTTGTCTGATTTTTTCTTCTCTTTCCCTCACATAAGGCAACTTAATGCTCACTAATCCACATTTTTCTAGTTAGTCTATAATTAATTACTAAACATTAATAATAATATTAGGATTCTTAGTATTCCTTCTTCTTTTTATTATAGTTTTCATACATTTGATGATTAATTTACTTTATTCTTTCCCTCCTTGCAAATATAATATTAACACATCCCTCTGGTTAGTTGACATCATCTATGTTAATTGATGCTCTTTTTACAAAGAAAGCACACACAACTACTATTATCGTGGTTTACATGAGGGTTTACCCGTTTTATCTTGGTTTTTCTCTTCATCATCTTAGGAAATAGAGTTTGTGATTAATTTTAGAAAATGAATTAATTCCTATTATAATTCGTTATGATGTGTTTTTCTGATTTAAAGATTTCTAGTAAACCCTGTACATAGATTTTGGTTAATAAAAATGATTACCCCATTAAAGAGCTTGATTGGTTAAGAATTACCCCCTAATAACTACCTTATTAGAGAGCTTGAGTGGTTAGGTAATAACTACCTCATTAAGGAGCTTGATTGGTTAGGGATTACACCCTTTTAAGGATTGGTGGAAAAAAATGAAATAGTAACAACTAGGAATATAAATGAATGAGTTGGTGAGAACTATCCATTAGAAGCGGACTTAATTATTAGCTTTTGCGTGGCGGCGTATATTATAGATCTACAAGGATAAATAGTTTACCAAATTCCATTTCGTATTCTCTTTAGTCAAACCGAAGTTTGGTTGTTTTGTCCTTCATATTGTTGCTCCCATTCCCGATACCAGAGGTTACCCCAATAGCGAAACCTGGTGATAACCCTATATGTGTATGTGTATTACACATACATTGAAATATTATTTATCAATGTTTAGAACTTTTGAATATTATTTAAAAATGTTTATCAATGTTTAGAACTTCTGAATATTATTTAGAATGTTTATCAATGTTTAGAACTTCTGAATATTATTTAGAATGTTTAGAACTTTTGAATATCATTTAGAATTGTTTATCAATGTTTAGAAGGTCCGTCTTAGAATGAGGATTATAAATATTACATTTTAAAAGTTGGTTTTATGTGTTTGAAAGTGATGATGTCAGGTTAGTTGGTTGCACATTTATTTGTGTTTGAAAGGATGCAGAGCTATTTAGTTTGGGTGTCATTTTATAAATACTAATTGACTATTTTCTAAAAGAAAGTGAATTCTTGGCATAGCATTATTATAAGTTCAATATTATTAAGATTCAAAATAAATATAAAGATTATAGGTTCAACTTTTTTGGTTTGGGTAAAGGTAGCATTTTATCTTTATTAATTGGCCATTTCCTAAAAGAAAGTGAATTCTTGACACAGAAGTATTATAGGTTCAATATTATTAAGATTAAAAATAAATATAAAAATTATAGGTTCAACTTTTTTAGTGTTAGTTGTAGATAAATTTACCACTACTATATCTCCATAAAACATCATAACTTTGTCAATAAAACATCTATCCAACTTCAAAGCTTTGTCAATCCAGATGCCTTGTGACTATATATGATTCTATAGTATTCTTATTGGATAGTCTCACATGGCCACTCAATTTCCATAAACATCACAATCTATTTGGTTAGTTATTTGCAAGCATTATGTATAACATTTAGTTTCTAAGGTTAAATGGAATATTAGCTCCATAAGAAATTATTATACTAAGAGAAGTTAGGTGTACTTTACAACTCAATGCTAAAAGGGATTCTAACATCCATCTCATCAATACCCAATTAAAAATAAATCAATTCAATTCACATCAATGATTTGGAAGAGAGAAAATTTGAGTCAATTTTTACTAGAATGTATTACTCCCCATTAGAATTTATTTAATATATTTTATGGTTGTTTTCTATTAACCCACAATTTCAATGATGAGATGTGTGGTAGCAAGCTTGAGTCATTTGGTGATATGATTTGATTTATGTAGTGTTATATTTATATACATAAAAATTGTATGTGACAATCTCTTCAAAATTGAGTTGTAAAATATAACTCAATTTTCTAAATATAATTACCTTAATAGGATTTGATGGTGACTATAACTTTCGCATTGATTTACATCTAATATTTTACCAAAATATCCCCACAAATATTTCAAACCTACCAACCACAACCTATGCCACACACATATTCCAATCTTACCAGACACATCCTCTTCTTTATATTTAGGAGTAAACATTCTTTCACACCAGCATAATCTATTTTTCTCTCTTAGCAACTTAAACTAAATCAATTTTTTTAATATCTCAACTAATCAAAGCCCATTGTTTGCAAAACTTTTATTACCATTACTATTCTTACTATAATTTTATTATAAAGATTCATGAAAATGGTTAATTGTTATAGTTTCACTAAATGAGCATCTAACCTCAAATTGTATTGTTTTAGTAACACCATACCATTAACACTTGTTGGAGTGTATATTGAACATTAGTGTATTTTATTAAAACCATACCATTAACATTTGTTGATGAACATTAGGATCCCTTAATGAGAAACCAACAAAGTATTGTTGATGGACAATAGGTTCCCGTAATGAGCAACCAACAAAGTATTATTTAGAGTATGAGGCTATAATACTTGTGGTTGTATGTTCATGTTTGACTAATTTTTGTGTTTTGAGTTTTGAACATACATGCTCACAATTAAACATTTGACCCATATTTGTTGTGCAAATGAATTCTTAAATGTCAATTAAAAAGTTTTAAGATTTTTTATTTTTTTAAGGTGGAAAAACTTATCATAACTTTGTTGTTAATAGGTAGTGAGGATAGTAATGTATGCTTGTTATTCATGAATGTGGACTCATTTATCATCATTATTGAGGAAAACCATGTCATTTAAAATAATCACTTGGTGGTCCATAAACTATAGACTTTCACCCCTACCATATGCCATTAACCCAATTTCTTAGGTTAAAGGAAGACTATCTATTAACCAATAAAAATATTTTAATTCTTACTCCAACATTATATTTTTCACCAACTTATTTAACCCATAAAATCATCTCACTATTGTTATGCAATGGCTACTTCCCAATTATGAAAATATTGTAGCAATTATTTCCCAACTATGAAAATATTGTAGCAATTGTGAAGAGTTCCTAACGAGATGTCATCTTTTTTTTTAAAGTAACGAGATGTCATCTTTCTTTTTAAAGTAAGGAACTTTTTTTTTCTAGCAAATTTTGTTATTTGATTAGCAATGTGTTTAAAAAAAATCCAATTAAAAATATAATTTCTTTAACAAATTTTATTGTATATTATTATTATTATAAATTTTAATATTTTTTTTCGTTGACACTTCTCCATTGCCAAGGATTTTTTTGGATAGCATGACCTAGGTGGGGAGGAAAACAATACTCACCACAAGCCACTCAAGCTAAACCCAATTAAAATTATGAATCTTAGTATTATTATTATATATTATTATATTATATTATTGTAATATTTATGGTAAGCTATATTATTGTAATATATTATATTATTGTAATATATTATATTATTGTAATATTGTAAGCTAAACCCAATTTCAAATATATAATCTTATCTATAATTATAATTTATAGCTATTAAATTCTTATTGGATTGCCTCATATACATTCAATTTTCATAAATATCACAAGGTCGTTCAATCTATCTGGTTAGCTATTTTCCTTTTTAATATTAAATGAATTTTCTAATATGTACATTCAATTTTCATAAATATCACAGGGTCGTTCAATCAATCTGGTTAGCTATTTTCCTTTTTAAAATTAAATAGAATATTAGCTCCATAGAATTATTTTTTACAGAATATCCTTTATTTGATTTTTTCGGTTAATAATTTATAACATAATATTCTTTCCAACTGAAACACCTTATCTTTGATGGCGCGATATAGTGTTCTAATTTGGACAAGGTCCAACCAAGATTGTGAACAAAATTATCTGAATTGTGTGTTAATGTTGTCATAGCTACGTGTTATGTGTTTGGTTAATTTTTTAATCTTTTAATTTCTTTTATGTTAATTTTTTAATTTTTTTTATGAACATTATATCATATGTATTTGGTAGTTGTGCAATCTCTCTTTTTGGTATTGAGAAATATGTTATTGGTTGATTTCATAATGATTTTATTATATCTTTAAGATCTTTTTGGTATTGAGAAATATGTTATTGGTTGATTTCATAATGATTTTATTATATCTTTAAGATTGTTGTATTTGATTTGAAGGATGATTCATTATTTGAATTGAAGGTTTGTAATTAGAATGAGAAAATAAAATTTGTAATTGAATATGGAAATCTATAAAAATATTATAATTGGATTTAAAGATCGAGGTGGGAGAAAAAATGAGGAATATAATTTTATGATTGGAGTTAAAGATTCTGGTGGAAAAAAACGTTTTTTAATTTTTCAGAAAAAGTAAGAAAGTTGGAATTGAGAAACAAGGAGAGATTGACGTCCTTATTTTAGATTAATAAATTCATAAATGTAGAAGAAAAAGATTTATTTTAGATTAATAAATTCATAAATGTGGAAGAGAAGAATTTATGTTAGGAGCAATCAAGAAAGCATGTGATGTAATACTTTTATTAAACAAAACACTGATAAACTTAACATAAGCATGATAAACTTACTTTATAAAGCATAACACGGTGATCAAACTAGTCACAGACTCCTTAAAAAAGGTTCGGGTCCGGGCTTATATGCAAAGTAACCCACCCATAGTCAGATGCACTGATTTGTCTTTCCTAATATAATATAAGAATTTTTTTGCTTAATATATCTTTAGTGGAATTCTTTTCCACCCTAGTGCAGGTGTCATTATATAATCCACAACGTCTTCAGAGTGAACATTCTTGTAACCCGAAGGTTTTATATTAAATTTCCTTCATAAGAGTTTAAAATCAATCAATCTTAGATTTTTATAAGTGAAAACTAATTAATATTTTAATAAATTTATTGGATTATTTACAAAAATTTTATTATATAGAATCTGGAAAATGGTTTCCTATTATAGATTTACTCAATCCAAGTTTATATTAGTTTTCTATTTTATATTTATGATCCCATGTAATAGTTAGATATAGTTTGAACTTTTATATTTATGATGTCGTTAACAACTATATATATAGTTTGAATTTTTGTTCCATATGAATTGATCACATCATTTGCAGTTTGTTTGTTAATTGGTTTTCTCCATGTTATTAGATAAATGTTTAAAGTATTTCTTAAAATAATTTTTTAGTTTTATGATAGGTTAGAGTTTGGCTTTAGGTATAATATCTATTTATTTTCCATTTAGATCTTTTTATTTAGNATAAGGGCTTGATTGTGATATCTCAATAATTTATTTTCCTAATTCCAATTTAGCTCCCTTTCTTGTTTTCTTGAAGTGGTAAATGTGGTCATCTTTATCTTTTGAGTATAGTAAACTTCATTTGTTTTAATCATCATTATGTATCAGATCACAATAGTTCACACATATCCATATTTTTTAGAAATCAACATTTTACATAAATCATAACTGTTCACACATATTCATAATTTTAGACATCATAATATATAATTAGAATGGATGTATGAATATCAGTCTATGATATTTATAGATTGTTATAAAACACAAGCTTAACATTTAGTTACCAGTTCTACACTCTCACATGCCTTCTCTATTAAATTATTAAGTTTACCTTAACCACACCAAAACTGTAAACACTTTGGCCAAGCTGATTACAAAAACCTAAAAACAGAATCTGATTATATATTTTTTTAAATCTGACCTTAAATTTGACAAACTAATCACAAAAACTTAAAAACATGATTATATATATATATATATAT
>JASDQU010587136.1:13352-24565 GCA_032191745.1 Picea mariana | reverse complement strand
GCATTTGCAATTTGTTTTTTTTTTTTTCCATACATCATTTGCAATTTGTTTTTTAGTTGGTTTTCTCCAATAGCTATATATAATTTGAATTTTTTTCCATACATCATTTGCAATTTATTTTTTAGTTGGTTTTTTCCAATAGCTATATATAATTTGATTTTTTTTCCATACATCATTTGCAATTTGTTTTTAGTTGTTTTTCTCTATATTTAAATACTTTTAAAAAAAATGAGTTATAATTTAAAAAAAAATGAGTTCTATGATAAATTAGACTTTGGTTTTACCTATAACAAATCACAATAAAATGTTATTGTGTAGATTGTATATAAGATAAAAAATAATAATAATAATGAATATAAGTTGACTTTTTATTACAATATGATATTAAGGTTTTTATTGCAACATGATAATAAGATGTTTTATATAAATGTATTAAATGAATATCAAGGTATTTAATGATATAAAAGTGTTTTTTAATCTTCCACTTATATAGATAGATAGATTTATAGAATATTGCATTTATGCTACATATAGCTAGATTAATGAAAACTATGTTCCAAAGGAACCCTTTAAAAACTGTACTGTAGAGAATGTTCTTTTCCTGATTTTCTCTTCTCTTTCCCTCACATAAGGCAACTTAATGCTTACTAATCCACATTTTTCTAATTAGTCCATAATTAATTATTAAACATTAATAATAATATTAAGACTCTTAGTATTCCTTCTTCTTTTTATTATAGTTTTCATTAACGCCATCTGACATTTGATGATTAATTTACTTTATCATTTTCCTTCTTGCAAATATAATATTAGCACATCCCTTTGGTTAGTTGACATCATCTATGTTAATTGGTGCTCATTTTACAAAGAAAGCACACACAACTACTATTATCGGTGTAGTATTTACATGAGGATTTACTGGAGAGATTTTTATCATTTTAGGAAATAGAGTTTGTGATTAATTTTAGAAAAGGAATTAATTCCTATTATGATTAGTTATGATATGTTTTTCTGATTTAAAGATTCCTAGTAAAACCTGTACATAGATTTTGGTTAATAAAAATGACTATCTCATTAAAGAGCTTGGTTGGTTAGGAATTACCCCCTAATGACTACCTCATTAAAGAGCTTAATTAGCTTGATTGGTTAGGGATTACATCCTTTTAAGAATTGGTGGGAAAACATGGAACCAAAAAGCTTGGTTGGTTAGGAATTACCCCCTAATGACTACCTCATTAAAGAGCTTAATTAGCTTGATTGGTTAGGGATTACACCCTTTTAAGAATTGGTGAGAAAACATGGAACCGTAACAAGCAGGAATATAATTGAGTTGGTGAGAACTATCCATTAGAAGCGGACTTAATTATTAGCTTTTGCGTGGCAGCGTATGTTATAGATCTACGAGGATAAATAGTTTACCAAATTCCAATTCGTATTCTCTTTAGTCAAACCGAAGTTTGGTTGTTTTGTCCTTCATATTATTGCTCCCATTCCCGATACCAGAGGTTACCCAATAGCGAAACCTGGTGATAACCCTATATGTGTATGTGTATTACACATACATTGAGCTTCTGAATATTATTTAGAAATGTTTATCAATGTTTAGAACTTCTGAATATTATTTAGAATGTTTAGAACTTCTGAATATCATTTATAATTCTTTATCAATGTTTAGAAGGTCCGTCTTAGAATGAGGATTATAAATATTACATTTTAAAAGTTGATTTTATGTGTTTGAAAGTGATGATGTCAGGTTAGTCGGTTGCACATTTATTCATGTGTTTGAAAGGATGCATAGCTATTTGGTTTGGGTGATATTTTATGAATACTAATTTGCTATTTTTTAAAAGAAAGTGAATATTAGCTCCATAAGAAATTATTATACTAAGAGAAGTTAAGTGTACTTTACAACTCAATGCTAAAAAGGATTCTAACATCCATCTCATCAATACCCAATTAAAAATAAATCAATTCACATCAATCTTGGAAGAGAGAAAATTTAAGTCAATTTTTACTAGAATGTATTACTCCCCATTAGAATTTATTTAATATATTTTATGGTTTTTTTCTATGAACCCACAATTTCAATAGTGAGATGTGTGGTAGCAAGCTTGAGTCATTTGGTGATATGATTTGATTTATGTAGTGTTATATTTATATACATAAAAATTGTATGTGACAATCTCTTCAAAATTGAATTGTAAAATATAACTCAATTTTCTAAGTATAATTACCTTAATAGGATTTGATGGTGACTATAACTTTAGCATTGATTTATATCTAATATTTTACCAAAATATCCCCACAAATATTTCAAACCTACCAACCACAACCTATGCCACACACATATTCCAATCTTACCAACCACATCCTCTTCTTTATATTTAGGACTAAACATTCTTTCACACCATCATAATCTATTTTTCTCTATTAGCAACTTAAACTAAATCAATTTTTTTAATATCTCAACTAATTAAAGCCCATTGCTTGCAAAACCTTTATTACCATTACTATTCTTAGTACAATTTTATTATAAAGATTCATGAAAATGGTTAATTGTTATAGTTGCACTAAATGAGCATCTAACCTCAAATTGTATTGTTTTAGTAACACCATACCATTAACACTTGTTGGAGTGTATATTGAACATTAGTGTATTTTATTAAAACCATATCATTAACATTTGTTGATGAACATTAGGATCCCTTAATGAGCAACCAACAAAGTATTGTTGATGGACAATAGGTTCCCTTAATGAGCAACTAGTAAAGTATTATTTAGAGTCTGAGGCTATAATACTTGTGGTTGTATGTTTATGTTTGACTAATTTTTGTGTTGCGAGTTTTGAACATACATGCTCACAATTAAGCATTTAACCCATATTTGTTGTGCAAATGAATTCTTAAATGTCAACTAAAAAGTTTTAAGATTTTTTTTTTTTTAAGGTGGAAAAACTTATCATAAAGTTGTTGTTAATAGGTAGTGAGGATAGTAATTTATGCTTGTTATTCATGAATGTGGACTCATTTATTATCATTATTGAGGAAAACCATGTCATTTAAAACAATCACTTGGTGGTCCATAAAAGATAGACTTTCACTCCTACCATATGTCTCTAAGTTTTGGGCCATTAACCCATTTTCTTAGGTTAAAGGAAGACTATCTATTAACCAATAAAAATCTTTTAATTATTACTCCAACATCATATTTTGCACCAACTTATTTAACTGATAAAATCATCTCACTATTGTTATGCAATGGCTACTTCCCAATTATGAAAATATTGTAGCAATTGTGAAGAGTTCCTAACTAGATGTCATCTTTTTTTTTTAAATTAAGGAACTTTTTTTTCTAGCAAATTTGGTTATTTGATTAGAAATGTGTTTAAAAAAAATCCAATTAAAAATAGAATTTTTTTAACAATTTTTATTGTATATTATTATTATTATGAATTTTAATATTTTTTTTTCATTGGTACTTCCCCATTGTCATGGCATTTTTAGATAGTATGACCTAGGTGGGGAGGAAAACAATACTCACCATAAGCCACTCAAGCTAAACCCAATTGAAATTATAAATCTTAATATTATTATTATATATTATTATATTATATTATTGTAATATTTATGATACAAAGTTGTTCAATTTTCTTCACAAATAAAAAAAAATTAGTTATCACCAAAAATTGTTTATCAATGTTTGGAAGGAGACCTCAAATTTATGATTATAAATATTAAACTTTAAAAAGTTGGTCCTAAATCATATCTATCCATGTGTTTGAAAGTGAGGATGCAACCCTAGTTGGTTGCATATATGTGGATGTGTTTGAAAGCAAGAATGAAGAGGTAATGGGTTGTAATTAGCAATAGCATAGATTCAACATTATTGATATTAAAAATAAATATAATTTGGTTTATAATTCTCTTAGTGTGTTAGTTTTAGATAAATTTTATAATGTTATATATCCATAAAATATTATGGTTTTTTCAATAAAACATCTATCCAAATTCATAACTTTGTCAATTTCAAATATATAATCTTGTCTATAATTATAATTTATAGCTATTAAATTTTTATTGAATTGTCTCATATATATTTAATTTTCATAAATATCACAAGGTTGTTCAATCTACCTGGTTAGCTATTTTCCTTTTTAATATTAAATAGATTGTTTTATATGTATATTAAATTTTCATAAATATCACAGGGTCTATCTGGTTAACTATTTTCCTTTTTAAAATTAAATAAAATATTAACTCCATAAAATTTTTTTAACAGAGTATCCTTTATTTGATTTTTTTGATTAATAATTTATAACATAATATTCTTTGTTTCCAACTGAAACACCTTATCTTTGATGGCCCGATATAGTGTTCTAATTTGGACAAGGTCCAACCAAGATTGTGAACAAAACTAACTGAATTGTGTGTTAATGTTGCCATCACCTTATCTTTGATGGCGCGATATAGTGTTCTAATTTGGACAAGGTCGAAACAAGACTGTGAACAAAATTAACTGAATTGTGTGTTAATGTTGCCATAGCTATGTGTTATGTGTTGGGTTAATTTTTTAATCTTTTAATTTCTTTTATGTTAATTTTTTAATTTTTTTAGAATATTATATCATATGTATTTTGGGTAGTTGTGCAATCTCTTTTCTTGGTATTGAGAAATATGTTATTGCTTGATTTCATTAAATCTCTAAGATTGTTGTATTTGATTTGAAGGATGATCAATTATTTGAATTGAAGGTTGGTAATTAGAATGAGAGAATAAAACTTTTAATTGAGTTTGGAAATCTAGAAAACTATTATAATTGGATTTAAAGTTTGAGGTGGGAGAAAGAATGAGGAATATAACATTATGATTGAATTTAAATATTTTGGTGGGAAGAAGCGTTTTTTGATTGGGAAAAAGTGGGAATTTAATTTTTCAGAAAAAGTAAAGAGGTTCGAATTGAGAAACAAGGAGAGATTGACGTCCTTATTTATTTTAGATTAATAAATTCATAAATGTAAAAGAAAAGAAATTATCATAAATGTAAAAGAAAAGAAATTATGTTAGAAATAATAAGGTCTAAGCCCATCCCAAACATTTGAAATCACTTAACATAACGCTGATAAACTTAACATAAGCATAACGCTGATGAACTTAACATAAGCATGGTAAACTTACTTTATAAAGCATAACACGGTGGTCAAACTAGTCACAGACTCCTTAAAAAAGGTTCGGGTCCGGGCTTATATGCAAAGTAACCCACCCATAGTCACATGCACTGATTTGTCTTTCCTAATATAATATAAGATAAGAATTATTTGCTTAATATATCTTTAGTGGAATTTTTTTCCTCCCTAGTGCAGGTGCCATTATATAATCCACAACGTCTTCAGAGTGAACATTCTTGAAACCCGAAGGTCTTATATTAAATTTCCTTCATAAGAGTTTAAAATCAATCAATCTTAGATTTTTATAAGTGAAAACTAATTAATATTTTAATAAATTTATTGGATTATTTAAAAAAAAACTATATTATATAGAATCTGGAAAATGGTTCCCTATTATAGTTTTACTCAATCCAAGTTTATATTAGTTTTCTATTTTATATTTATGATTAATAGTTAGATATAGTTTGAACTTTTATATTTATGATGCCGTTAATTTTTGTTCCATATGACATATGAATTGATCATATCATTTGCAGTTTGTTTGTTAATTGGTTTTTTCCATGTTACTAGGCAGATGTTTATGGTATTTCTTAAAATGTTTTTTTAGTTTTATGATAGGTTAGAGTTTGGTTTTAGGTATAATATCTATTTATTTTTCATTTAAATATTTTTATTTAGATCTTATAAGGGCTTGTTTGTGATATCCCAATAATTTTTTTTCCTATTTTCAATCTAGCTCCCTTTTTTGTTTTCTTGAAATGATAAATGCGATCATCTTTATCTTTTGAGTATAGTAAACTCCATTTGTTTTAATCATCATTATGTATCAAATCACAACAGTTCACACATATCCATATTTTTTAGAAATCAACATTTTACATAGCTCATAACTGTTCACACATATTCATAATTTTAGACATCATAATATATAATTAGAATGGATGTATGAATATCATTCTATGATATTTATAGATTGTTACAAAACACAAGCTTAACATTTAGTTACCAGTTCTACACTCTCATATGGCTTCTCTATTAAATTATTAAATTTACCTTAACCACATCAAAACTGTGAACACTTTGATCAAACTGGTCACAAAAACTTAAAAACAAAATCTGATTATATATATTTTTAAATTTAACCAAATTAGTCACAAAAACCTAAAAACATTATAATTATATATATATATATATATATATATATATATATAAAGCCAATTATCTTGAAGTGTAAAAGTTAGAAAAAACCAAATATCTTAAAGTATAAAAGTTATATCTCCTGAACTACAGAATTTCAGAACCCCTATTCGAAATCGACCCAATGACCTCCTAATCTGAAATCAAAGAACATACAGTCGAACATATATACCCATCTACGAAGATAAAATGATCAAAATCTTTTTTTCTTGCCCAGTTGATTACAGCAAGTGGAATTTTAAGGAATTTTAAGTATAGGAGAGATTTTTAATTAAATTTTTAAGGAATTTTAAGCATAGTAGAGATGCAAAGGATTTTTTTTTAATTATTTTTTTGTGAAGTATATTGAAGATTGAAATAAAATTTAATCCAAGGGTTAGCTTAAATGGTTATAGGTTTAAAGGTTCATAATCAAGGTTTAAGATTTACTCTGTTTATAATTCATGAATCATAAGTTTTATGAAAAAAAAATTGAGAAAAAAAAATAATTGAATTAATCAAATTTTGATTAAAATAAATAATATAAAGAATGATTTATTTTATTTCTTACTATAAATTTAATTTTCTATTTTAGTATTTGTTAATATATATTTAGAATAATTACATGATTTCTATTAAATTATTAAATTTGGTTACATAAAAAATAATTACTTTTATTTTAAATGAAGTTATAGTAAGGTTGGGATTAGGTCTTTGGTTGGGATGAAATCTCTTCATGAAAACTCATTTTCTATCTGATCTTGTAGTTGAATGGAGATCAATATATCTATGATTATCCTTTTTTATTATAATATATAGTATTTTGTCTGTTATTATTCTATTTTATGCAAAACCCTTCTTTATGACCATTCTCCTATTATTTTTTATAATTGTAAACCCCACTTGTTTATTTTATCCCTCTCTTCTTACAAATTTAATATTGATCCAAAATGAATATGTCACCTATCTGGACTTGAGTCTTGACTCAATTCAAGTGTTAAATATGAAAATTTCAATTGATTCATTGTATGCAATGAATCTGCAAGCATTATATATAGTCTTTAACATATAGAGTCTAAACTATAGAAACAACCATTATTAAAAAAAAGTCAATTTAACATTTGACCATTAAAAAATAATTAAATTTAAACTTACTGTATAAAGTATATCATACTGATCAAGTGGTTGTAGCTCAATTGGTTGGGGTGGCCAATTTTTTCCTCCCAGCCTAGGTTCGGGTTTAGTCTATACAAGTTTTGGTTCTAATCTTTAAATTGTTATTCACGAAAGATATATTATTCTGCATCTAGCTAACAATGGAATTACTTACAACTTCCATTTAGATCTACAACTTGTAAGGGCTTGATTGTGAAAATACTAACAATTTCCTTCCTAATTCCAATCTTGCTCTTATTAGTGGTGTTTTCTTGAAGTGGTTAATGTGATCATCTTATTGTGAAGCCACTAAAAATTTCCTTCCTAATTCCAATCTTACTCTTATTAGTGGTGTTTTCTTGAAGTGGTTAATGTGATAATCTTTATCTTTTAAGTTTGAGAAACTCTATTTGTTTGTCATCATTTTGCATCAAATTTTTGGGCAAGTAATTCTTCATTAGATCATAACCATTCACACATATTTATATTATTAGAAGACAAATTTATCATTATCGAAATTAAAAATAATAATATTTATTAAATTTATCTAATATCCATTTAAAAAAATAATGTTCAACAATAACTTAAACAAAATCATTTTCAAGATTTGATTTTCCACTGGATTTTTTATTTTTAAGTTAATACTATTTAATTAATTATTACCAATTTTTTTTTATTATTCTTTTTTGTTTCTCTATATCTTTTTTAATTCTGAAACTATTAACATTATATTGAAAAAATCCAATTAAAAGTATAAATTCTTCTTATGTTTTCTAGTATCTTTTTCAACTATGAAAATTAAAAGTATAAATTCTTCTATGTATCTTTTTCAACTCTGAAACTATTTACATTATATTGGAAAAAGCCAATTAAAAGTAAATTTTTATTTGCATTGTATTGAAAAAAAATAAATTATTTACATTGTATTGAAAAAATCCAATTAAAAGTAAAGTTTTATTGACCAAATTTTAAAACTATTACCTACTTCACATGAGGGTGCTTCCAAGAAAATACCATTTCTAGAATGCAATTAACTTCAAAAAATATTTTTTTAATATTCCACTTATACAGATAAATTAGTAGATTACCAAGTTTATGCTGTATGGAAAAAAAAGTTATCATAGAGGAACCCTTCAAAAACTCTATTGCAGAGAATCTTCTTTGCCTGATTTTCTCTATTTCCCTCGCACAAGGCAGCTTAATGCCCCCTAATCTATGTTTTTTTAGTTGTTCCATAATTAATTATTAAAGGTTAACAATAAGATTAATTCTTAGCATTACTTCCTCCTATTATAGTTTTTATTAACAGATATTTGATGATTAATTTACTTTATCCTTTCCCTCCTTGCAAGTATAATATTAGCACATTCCTCTCAATTTCAATTTTCTCTATTGATTAATTGACATCATGTATGTTAATTAGTGTTTGTAACAATTTCAATTTTTTTTATTAGTTTCTTGACATCATCTATGTCAATTGATGTTCTTTTTACAAAGAAAGCACATACAACTACTATAATCAATTTAGTGTTTACATCAAGGCCTTTACCTTGGGGGAAATCTTTAAAATGGTTTTTTCTTCATCATTTTTCCCATTTTGGTGTTATGTTATCTCATTAATTCTTACAAATGTAGCATACATTACCTACAGTTGTGAAACGTGTTTAACTACACTGATAGCTTGAGAAATAGAGTTATGATTAATTTTAGAAAAATAATCAATTTCTGTTATGATTAGTTATGATGTGTTTATCTAATTTAAAATTTTTTGGTAAAACCTGTACATAAATTACGGTTAATGAAAATGACTACCTCATTAAAGAGTTTAGTTAATTAGAGATTACACCTTTTTAAGAATTGTCGAAAAAAAATGGAATGGTAACCATCACAAATATAACTGAGCTATTGAGAACTATTCATCAAAAATATTCAACTCTATAAGTTGACCAAAATGGGTAGATTGTGGATCTGAACATGTTAATTTGAAAGTACATGAAATTTAATTCCTGCCATTTGGTAGCTTCTTAGGAAGATCTTTGGGATGATATAATTCCACTTATTCTCATTTTGGGAAATCTTTAAATATTATATCATACAATTAAGGATATAATGGTATCATTTACCTGTAAGTTATTCCATATCTATAGACAGATAGGAGGGATGGGCTCAACGATAGGCTGGCCTTCTTTTGAAAGGTCCCTAGGTCCCTACGGGGGCAGGTTAGTTGGTTTCATTATTTTCTGAATGAGCTGCCTTAGATCTCCATGAGCTGCCGTAGATCTATCTGCTTGGAATAAATTTTCCGGTGTAGTGTCATGCACATTCAAAGTAGATACTATATTTGGTTAGTGGTTATTAATCCACGTACACAATGACATCCATCATATATCTTTATTGTATTTCTTTCCACATAATACTTTGTTTTATATCAAAATAACAAGCTATAAGTTGGTTAGTGGTCATTAATCCATGTCCACAATGACATCTATCATATATTTTTATTGTATTTTTTTCACATAATACTTTGTTTTACATTAAAATAACAACTTATAAGTTGGTTAATGATCATTAATCCACGTTTACAATAACATTTATCATATATCTTTATTGTATTTTCTTCCCATAATACTTTGTTTTACATCAAAATAACAACCTATGAGTTGTTACTAGGTATATGAAATTAATTAAACCAATATGGAGGAATATTGGTAGCAGTATCAACTGCATATTGTGATGAGCATAGGAGAATATTAGTAGAATTCTATATGACATTTGTTTTTCATTGCTGAGAAACATTGTAATGCACAATCAGAAACTCAAACTTAGATTAATTGGAGAAGAGCAGGGTAAGGACGAAATCACTTATTTCTGGATTAGCCTTTAAATGTTAAATGTGAAATTTGTTATAGACAACATTATTAGTAAACCTCTTTTCTGTTGGTTCGTTGCAGTCATAGAAAACCCATTTTCTAACACTCAGATCTTATGGTTGAATGGAGGTATTTATTGCACAAAATTGTTTTATTGTCTTTTAATTTATGAAATAAATAGTTGCCATGAAAGGTTATTCTGCACGGTTTGTTTTCATTTTACTTAGTTTGTTTTCATTTTACTTATTGATTTAATTGTAATTTCATCTAATATTTCTAGAAACCAACAAAATAGAATCATGGTAAACATGTTCTGGATTTCATTCCACGGATGGTAACAGAACATAAACACTTACAAGGTTGCTCATTCTCCACTGTAGATGCTTGTAGTGAATTTTCAAATACACTGTGTAATCTTTGATATTAATGATCTTCCACATTTAGTGGTGTAAAGTCTTCACAATTTTGATTAAAATTATCTTAATAATGTCTGGCCGTGACCAAAACCTGAAAATAGGATCTGGTTCTGATTTGGATTTCAACTTTAGATGCAAGGTTTGTTAACATATTTTCTCTGAGTTATCATGATTGTGTACAAATTTTCTTTTCACTTGATCAGAACGGTCGAAAACCACGGTCATAAGTGAGTACCATTAATTAAGTCCTAAAAAACTGCTTATCGAACTTGACTGGACCTAAAATATGCGTGCCCCAAAGTATTCTATTTCCAGAACTTATAATTCTTTCTCTCCCGTTATTTTAAATTGGAGAATATTTGGGTGCCCAATTTAAAACATAGAACTCCTGGCAGTCAAATGAACGACCATTCATTTAATTTTCGCGTCAGG
>JASDQU010587135.1:38160-49404 GCA_032191745.1 Picea mariana | reverse complement strand
ACAATGATCAGAATGACATCTACTATAACCTTGTTCTATCATGAACCTGTCAAACTTCAAATACCACTTCCGTGGAGCTTGCTTTAGGCCATACAAGCTCTTCTTAAACCTGCATATCAAATTCTCCTTCCCTTTGACCTCATACTCATGTGGTTGCCGCATATAAATCTCTTCCTCCAAATCCCCATAGAGAAAAGTTGTTTTTACATCTAATTGTTCGAGGTGCAAATATTCTACTGCCACAAGACTTAAAATAGTCCTAATTGAAATCATTTTAACAACAAGAGAAAATGTTTCATAAAAATCTATACCTTTCTTTTGTGCAAACCCCTTTACAACAAGTCTAGCCTTGTACCACTTTTTTCCTCCATCTTCTTCCTTCAACTTGTAAACCCATTTATTCTGCAATGCTCTTTTTCCTACACAAAACTGAACCAAGTCCCAAGTCTATTTATTTACCAAGGAATCAATTTCCTCGTTCATGCCTTGCTCCCACTTCTTTTTGGTGTCTACCTACATTGCCTCTTCATAACATTCTGGTTCACCAGAATCAGTCAACAATAAATAATACAATGAAGGAGAGTATCGTTCAGGGGGTCTACTTAACCTGGTAGATCTTCTAACAACACTTGTAGGAGTTTGAGGTACCTGCTGATCATGTTGTTGTACACTTTTATTTTCTAGTACTTTTGGAATTTATTTTTCAGTGATCTCATCAAGCACTGTGTATTCTGGTTTTTCTTTTTCATGTTTCTTTCCCTGCAACTAATCTTTGTACATGACCTTCTCATTGAATATGGCATATCTACTCCTATTGATTTTGTTATTTTTGTAATCCCATAAGCGATAACCAAAATCATTAACACCGTATCCAATAAAGGTACACTTCTTGGATTTTGCCTCGAGCTTTGTTCTATTTTCTTTATCAATATGGACAAATGATTCAGAACCGAAAGTCTTCAAAAAAGAATAGTTTACCTTTTTACCTGTCCATGCCTCCTCTGGAATTCTACCATCCAAAGAGCTTGAAATTCCTCTGTTTATTAAGTAAATAGTAGTATCTACAGCATCTTCCCAGAACTGTAAGGGAAAACCAGCATGCAATCTCATACTCGCATGGTCCATGATTGTCATGTTCATCCTTTCTGACACACCATTTCCTTGTAGTGTTCCTAGAACTGTCTTCTCTCTACAAATCTCATGGTATGAACAATAATCATCAAACTCCTTGCTGCAATATTCCCCTCCATTGTCTGATCTCAGACACTTCAACCTTTTTCTTGTCTCATTCTCAACCAAAGTTTTCCACATCATATTTTTGTTGAATGCAATAAACCCAAGTTTTTCTAGTTGCATCATCAATAAAAGTAACGTAATAATGAGAGCCACAAAGAGATGATACCTGAGATAGTCCCCATACATCTGTATGCACAAGCTCTAACCTTTCACTCTTCTTTTCTTTTCCGACTCTGAGAAATCTAACTCTCTTATGTTTTCCATAAACACAATGCTCACAGAAATCCAAATCAATTTGTTTAAGATCTNACAGTGTTGTATCTACTCCTGTAGAAGCTAAAGAGATAGAAGATTCAGTATTACCAGTACATAAATACAATGCACCTACCTTCTCTCCTTTTTCTATCACCAATGATTCTTTGGTGACCTTCCACACCTTATCTGTAAATATGGATATACAACCTTCACTTGCCAACTGCCCTATTGAAATTATATTTTTCCTTAGATCTAGAACATGTCTTACCTCTTTCAACAACCATTGGTTTCCATTGCTTTGCTTTATTTTTACCTTTCTCATTCCAACAATTTTGCATGGTGCATCATCACCCAAATGAACTTGTCCAAAATCACCTTGAAAATAATCTAGAAAATGTTTCCTATGGGGTGTGGCATGAAATGAATCCTATGAATCTAATACCCAAGACTCAGAAATATTATCTACAGAAAGAATCAAACATCTTGTAACACATCGCCTGTTACATTTGCTTCTTGATTTTTCTCCTGTTGTCCATCTTTGTGTTTCTTTGGAGCTCTGCGGTCTTTCTTCATATGTCCTTTCTTCCCAAAATTACAACACTCTATCTTTCCAAATCTAGATTTGGATCTACCCTTCCTACAATTCTCGCGGTTCCCTTCAAGCCCTTTCCTCTATCCTTTTGTCTTCCCCTGTTCTCTATGTTCAACGCATTACCTGATGTCTCACATGTGCTTTTCCGTCACATTTCCTCACTAAGGATAACACCAACAACATCATCAAATTTTAAAGTATTTGAACCAGAGACAGGGTTACTTACATCCATGACCAAGTCGTTCCAACTTTCTGGCAATGAGCACAAGATTAGAAGAGCCCTCACCTCATCATCAAAGTCCACTTTTACAGAACTTAGTTGATAAGTAACCGTATTAAATTCATTTAAATGATCTGCAATAGACCCACCTTCTGACATATTCATATTAAATAATTTCTTCACTAGAAATACCTTATTGGACGCCGAGGGTTTTTCATACAGTTTATTCAATGCGTCCATCAACTCCTTCGTTGTCTTTTCTTTCGAAATATTGAAAGCCACCGACGTTGCCAGGCTCAATCGTATCGTTCCTAGTGCCTTTATGTCAAGAACCTCCCATTCTTCGTCCTTCATGGCGGTTGACATCTTTGTTATTCCACCCAATGGTAGGAATAGATCCTCTTGATATAAATAAGCTTCCATCTGCATCTTAAATAACTGGTAGTTTTGGCCGTTAAATTTCTCGACCCTAAACTTTCCATCTTCCGCCATTGCTCCCACTCGAACCAGGAACCATGTTTTCCTGCAAGTTACCTTTCGCTCTGATACCAATTGTTATAAAAACAGGATCGCAGAGCAATAAAATAAAACAAATGTGGAAATAAAACACAGAAGAGACACATATATATGTGGTTCACCCAGTGTGGGCTACTTCCACCAGAGAAATTATCAGGTCCTTCCTTTATTATTATCCATCGAATGAAGGGATACAACCTACAACAAACCTGTTGTAACTTCCTCTTCTTTCTCTCACAGTCTCCTCTCTCATAATACAATATTCGCAATGATACACAGTCGCAATACATTTCCCTCATAAAAGAGGGTTGCCTTCTAGGGCAAAAAACCCTAACATAACTTCTACCGTCAGATCTGCGACCTTATAATGAACGGTCCAGATTTACAATGAAATTACAATATACATTTACAAGGCAATTTTTCCTTCTGGGGCTTCGCCCCCGAACCCCCGCCAGGGACCCGCTTGCCCCCAGACCCCGTAGAGGGGGTAACCCCCCTCTGCACTCCCCCACATGGAGGAATGTACATTCTTCCGGGGTGTAAAGTCTTCATGGGGTATAAACACGGATGAAAACAAATACCTCTAAATTAGGAAGATAATCAGGCTCCACAACCAACAAGATGGACTAGGATTGACTCTCATGGACCATAAAATAAAGAAATGAAATAAGAAAATAGTAGGAACAAAGATGGAACAGGGAAGGAACAGTGCAAGACCTGAAAAAAGAATAGAAGGGAGCAATCAGAAATCAATTATATTCTCCTTGGGATAGACAAAATATAATTGGATGAATTTTGAAAGTTGAAGGTAGAAGGATGTGATCAGTTTGTACTTACTGTGATGGAATCTCTCTTGCTCAATTTTGGGTCATTGTTTCTCTTATATTCTATCTAGTGACAGTTTCTTGACCAATACCAACTGCTTATGTTTGATCATCTTCAGTAATCTTAATTAAGGCCAGCTTTAACCAATGTTCAATATATTCATGGATTGGAGCAACGATTACCTCTTGTTTGACCCTTATGTCTAACATTGTACTTTCTAATTCTCTATAATCAATTGAAAGTTGTTGTATTGTAATTTTAATATCTTCATTTTTATTTACGTACTCCACTAGCCAACTTTCAAATTCTCGCTCCGTGTACTCGGTCATACTGTTGAATTTCTCCGTTGATATGCCTTTTAATATTTCTACATGTTCTTCAAATTGTTTCCTTGTCAAGAGAATGTTATTTGAAATAAGCATGGGATCTTGTACTTCACCAATAGTTCCTGCAAGGTCTAATCCCATTATCTTGGAATAAGATTCATTCTTTTTGAAACTTAGGACATTCAGATCATCCAATAATTCTTTTAATGTATTAATTATCTTCATCCAGCATGCCTTCAGTTGTTTCATGCGGGTAGGGGAGGCAAAATATTCCTCTTTTCTTTTCAACTTGGTCATGCCTGACACCTTTGAACTAAATGTAGTAATTGCATCCTTATAAAAACCCTTCGTCATTTCTTAAGTCAACTTGTAAATATTCTCTGAAATTTTGAATTTTAGAACCAAGGGACACAAAGCTACTTGCTAAATCCCATGTCTCTAAAATGAGAGACATCCTCTTTTTAATATTTTCTCCAATGTAGCGCCTAATTGCAACAAGTAAACTTGATGTTCCCTTCAATTTCAAACTTGATTATGGGGTTTTATAAATGCTCTATTTGGGTTGGGCCGTTGAGATTGGGGTAGAAAATATAGGAGATGGCATCAAAGTATGTTCTAATTCCTTAATCCCATCCTTAAGCATCATATTTTATGCCTCTATGTCATCCATCGACACTTCTAGGGCATCGCTCATAGCTTTATGAATTCTTGCAATTTTGGAAGGGGGTACGCCTTTGAAATCAAATTTTAATTTAGTTTTTCTTTTATTCTTTGAATGAATTTTCTCTCAAATTAATTTTTTAGAGCTTCTGTCAAACAGGGAATTTTGTACTCTAAAATATTCGTCTTTTGAAAAGGTCTATTCTTGAGTTGCAATCTCGACTGCAACTTCCCTACTTTCTTGGAGTCTCTGTTCATCATCCAAGAAATCAATATCTTTAATGTTAATGTCCAAATCCATATCTTGAAGCACGACTTCTCCTTCATGTATGATATTTTCTTCCTCTTGTTGAGTACCTTGCCTTGGTAGGTCGGTTATTTGTGTCACACTTTGCAAATGAGCATTTCTTTCATTTGTAACTTTTCCTCTTTGTTTATGTTTATCTGTAGTACTCACAATAGTTTCAATTTCTTTCATTTTCCTTTCGCCGACTAGTGTTGGTGGGTCTTGGTTATCTCATTCTTCTTCTTCTTCAAACAAAATTGTATTTGCAAGTGAAGTACTGTATCCAATAGAATTCATATGGTCCATGAAAAGATGATTAGGGTCAAAACCCTCAATTTCATCTGCAAATTTCAAATTGTATTGATCCAATTTTGGAAATGCCTCTTTATAAAATTTGCCCAATTCTCCATGGCATTGGAATAAACCGATTTTTCCTTTTCTCATGGAATAAATGTACCCATAATCTATATTATCTATCCACCTCTATGACAAACATTTTATCTGAAACATAATAGGGAAGATAAAAGGGCTTATCATGAGAACAATATATTCTTATCACAGTATAATGCTCCATTTTCTCACAACTCCCTTTTTAATCTAGGAATTTTGATGGTTCCGGAGATAATCTAGATGTTTTTGGACCAAATGTGAGTTTCTTGAAAACATAAACGAATCTATTATAGACTTCATAAAAATGATAAGTAACCCTCTGTCTCCAAAGTGCTTGGTGCCACATTGGTACTAGATCAATTTTACAGTTGACCCTCCTTCCGACACTCAGACCTTAAAAACATGACAATAAGTGATAGCAAATATCAAATATGAATACATGTAGAACCTTTTATTTTATCTGAAATTTGCTAATTTTGAGGAAATTTCTATACAAATAATCTTCACCCAATCAAAGATTGCCTCTCATGAACTGTAAAATACAAAATGTAAAGGGATGATTGAGGAATTTTGATGGTTCCAGAGATAATCTAGATGTTTTTGGACCAAATATGAGTTTCTTGAAAACAGAAACAAATCCATTATAGACTTCATAAAAATGATAAGTAACCCTTTGTCTCCAAAGTGTTGGTACCACATTGATACTAGATCAATTTTACAGTTGACCCTCCTTCCAATACTCAGACCTTTAAAAACATGACAATAAGGGATAGAAAATATCAAATATGAAGACATGTAGAACCTTTTATTTTCTTTGAAATTTGGTAATTTTGAAGAAATTTCTATACAAATAATCTTTGCCTAGTCAAAGATTGTCTTCACATGAACTGTAAAATACAAAATGTAAAGGGCTAACCAAGGAATTGTTGTTGTTGATTCCTGACCTTTGACTCTGGTAAAGAGCCATGCAATCGCTTTATAAGGATTTTTTAGTGAACTGACCTGAATATTTGATAAATCCTCCGACATTATGTCAATATCTTCAAGGTATTCCTGCAAGAGCTCAAGTCCATAATTTTTTTCCTTAAGGAATTGTCTAGCTTCGTCCCCTTTGAATGTGATGGTTGGCTCGGGGAGCTTCAACATCCTTTTGAAGACTTATAGTGATGAGGAAATAGGAGATTCCCCTTGAAGTTGAATCACTCTTCGGTTTTGTTCATACTTATCAACACACCAAGAAACAATTTCCCTATAGTAAAAAACCTCTTCTATGCACCCTATTGAAGCAATGTTTGATGTCTAGACTATATTTTCATTCCTTTCTGGTAGTGGCAGTGAAGAATAATACCAGTAATACCTTGACCATTGGAACCTTGGGTCCTCTCACCCGAATAAATTCACAACATCCCCACATAAGTGTTCTTTCCCTTTCATTGCCATGTTGTTTGAAAGTTGGAAGAATTTAGTATATTCACTTTGAAACGTTAATTTCAAAGTAAATCCCCTTTCAATAATATAACTCGCAGCTCCTTTTTCAATGAAAGAGTTATTGCAGATTAAATGAAAGATTAACTCGAGAAATATGCCATTAATAATGGCCTTTTCAAAATTAATTAAATATTATCCTTTGTAAGATTAGCATTCAATAAGTCTTGGGGGAAGTGCAAAGTAATTTGTGTAATACGGTGGAGGAGTGGATGTGGATCTCAAGAAGTGAAGGAACAAATATTAACTCCCCAACCCGCGGTGAAATTGAAAACTGGTTAAGTATAGATCTATTAAAAGAGTCAAGAGTTGGTCGGATTCATAGAACACAAGAAAGTGAGATGGGGAAACATGAACCCATGAGTCCTCCAACCAACAAACCCTTCGTGCTAATAAAATTTTGAAAATATTCTAAGTAAAGTGCAAAATGAGGGTCATGAAATAATAAGGTGCACTTAGACAATGTCAGAAGAGTGGACTTGAATGAGAATGATGATACCAACCCGTGAACCTGTCGTTATGGGAGAACTTAATAAATGGCTAAGTCATGACGTAATATGGATGCGGTGGAGAATAGAAGTGTATTTTGTATAACGTGAAACTTGATGAGCAAGGTTATGAACCTGCCATGAATTGAAAATTTTCTAAGTAAAGAAAAGGTACAAATAAAAGATGTGAGATTATATATAGGTCAACAATTATGTCATCAATAATTCCCTAGAGGGCGAAGTAATGTTCCATCTGGGTGACCCATCCCAACAAATCAAAACCATCAAACTTGTTCACGTCCACCTTATGAGAACGGTGTCATATGTTATTATCCATTGATATATTATTGTGAAGACCCAGAAAGGGTTGTGAGTGGATAAATATTCCTAGGTTAGAAGTTTATTCATGGCATGGCTCACTTTGTTGTGTAGTTGTGTAGTCCAATGGTGTTCTTCTAGTGTGCCTTGATCTGGCATACCCATCAATTTGTCAATCAAAATATTTTCGAAGTTGACTAGATTATGTTGTATCTTCTCAACTATATCCTTATTCAACTACTCGTTCAACCCATCTAATTTATCATCCAACCTCCCAAACTTATTTTCCAGGTTGTTTAACCTGTCTAAAGTACAACGAGTGATCATACTGTCTCAGGAAGCATGAGATGGTTTATAAGTATTATCCTTCATGGGTGAGCTCACTAGAAAAATTTCTAAGGTCCTAAGGACAAGGGAGTGTCAAGTGTTATAGCTCTATGATATACTTGTAGGGTCCAACAATAATACTTAGCCCAATATCTCATGGCACTAACTAAGAAGGCTCAACCATGCCCTTAGCCGTACTACTTGACTACCCAGGTACTAAAGAGTGGTCTCCCCAAGTGTTGTTCTCAGTGTACTATAGAAACGAGATGGTCGATTGGTTTATATAGGGTTGGTTTCAAGTGTAACTAGGGGAATTCTTATATACCCGAGGGTACATGGAAGTGAGATTCTATATACATGTATTGTCTGATGCAGTACTACTCAAAGGGGTACCAATGGGGGTTACAAGGGTTTCCAACAATGTGATTCCACTTGTATCTCATGTGTGTATTCTTCCCCTACTACAGTTTTACCCATTGAACGACAGATCATTGTGTTATTTAAAAGCGTCGAATCACATCTTTAAAAAAAATTATGAGCTTGTTAATGTGAGAAAAAACTCTTAGAATCACCAGAAAATAACTCGTGCAAGGTAGGGCTTGAGGCCGAAAATGTAAAATGATCATAACTTCAAGTATACTTATATGATTGTCTATAATGAACCCAATTATGAAATGATGCATCTTTTCTGGATCTAATGGCATTGGTTTGACTGAAATCCATGCACTATGTTGAAAGATATTCCATCCGCGAAATTTGCAGTTGTCACTAAAAAAGCCCTAAAAATTGCAAATTTTGAATCAACGATATCTCCACTTTCCAGACTTCATTTTGGATTATTTTTTTAATTGGGTATTTTTTCAAGAGGAATTCAAATATCTAGTTGGTTTCTTCTAATCATGCATAGAAAGTTTCATAAATCGATTTGAATATTGTCGTCCGCTTTTTTCTGTAAAAAATATGTGAAAAGAAAAAAAAATCTCTCACTGTGTGCCCAAAAATTTTCCAACTTCATGCCCAAGAAAGAGATTCGATACCACTTGTAGTGTACTTAACTCGAAATTTTAAAGCAATCACATGAAATGTAATGCAAATCCTGAGAACACAAAAGAAAAGAGAGATAAGAATAAAGAGTTATGTGCACTTGCCTCTTCAAGGGAGCAACCTCCAAGAGAAATGCTCCAAATACAAACAATTCTTGACAAAACAATACATAACCTTCTACTCAATATATAGCTATCCATAGAGAATCTTAACTATCTATGGACCCCTTATAATGAGAGTTAACCAACTAATTTGGACCTTATTACTAAAAAGGACCCTTTATTACAATGAGTGACTATTAACTAACTATTTAATGAACCTTATTCAAGAAAGGTGGGCTCATACATTAATAAAGTATCTAAATAAGGGGGTTGGAATAAGACCCTAACACGCATACATCTCAAAATATATTCAAATTACATTAAACGACAAATAATCAAAGAGTGTGTAGTACTTTAAATCTAAGTGCTAATATTGATCCAACAAAAGCATAACAAGAGCATAAACATCTTGGAGGACAATAATGAGGTGCAAATAAAAGCCCTTTGAAGAATGAAACACACATTCAACATTTAAGTATCCTCATGCAAAATCAAAGTGTAATAAAACTCCCTTCTTTTTTAAGAGAAATGGAGAGGGTAGATTGATATTACCACACACTCATCTCTAGTCACAAAACACATGGAAGAAGATATTTCTAAATGAAATATTAACTTTGGGTCAACTTCTCGTGGCAATCCCTACCCAAGAACATGGTCTCCCTTACATTCACAATAGTGCCTAAGGTGAAAGTATCATCATTCCACTTTCTCCACACACACACACATACATATATATATATATATATATATATATATATATCATACTTCCTCATCTCACCACAAATTTGACATGGATTTTGTTGAAGCAAGTTAGGCTCTAAAAAAATAAAAATAAAACAAAGCTTTGTTTCTTTACTAAGATATGACTCGATAATGGAGAGTCAAAAAAAAGTAATTTTCTATATTTGAAATGAGCATAGAAGTGATGTCAAAATATAAAAAATATATAGTTTATAGTTGAGGCTAGCCCACAAAGCTTTGTTTCTTTACTAAGATATGACTTGATAATGGAGGAGTCAAAACAAGTATTTTTTTTATATTTGCAATGAACATAGAGGTGATGTCAAGCATAATTTTTAGAGATAAAAAAAAAGGTCCAAAATGTTATGAAATAGGTGATTAGAAGTTTATAAAAGATTGGATCATTAAAAAAAATTATGAACAAATGCATTATAGTGATTCCATATTGAGAATGTTCATACTTAAGGTTTATAGTGTAATATCCCCCGGTAGAGCCCCAGTTGTAATTATGAATTGTAAACATGTTTGTTAGGCCGATGAGCCAAGTTATAATAAGCTAGGAGGTTTATGTGATGATTAGGCCAGATAGCCTAGGATGTTAAGGCCAGAAGTTTGTTTTGTATATGTAATTATGCAAAATCATTAATAAAAATTATACAGTGTGGGGAATGAGAGTCTGTGAGAAGTGGGCATAAGTGGCTTCTAGGAGAGAATCCTTCCTCTTAAACTGTGTGACTTTATGTTGCTGACATCACCTGTGTCCATTTGACAGAAGAGCTGAATTGAAGAAGCAGGTTGTTAGGCATGTGAGAAACTCTCCCAAGTGAGAGAGTTTGTTGGGAAGTGAGTTCTCTTGGAGGGGTCCCCATAGCAGCTACAGTACTCTAAGACTTCTGGTCCAGCTTGTTGTTGAAGCCCAAGGGAAGGGAGGTGTAGTAGTCAATGGACTTGTAATAGTGAAGGTGTGCCCTATTGGGGTGGAACAGGCGTGTGGGGAATGAGGGTCTGTGGGTTGTGGGCATAAGTGGCTCCTAGGATAAAAGATCCTTCATGTTGCTCTGTGTGACTTCCCTGTTGTCCTTTCCAAGCCTAGGAATCCCCTTGCCTGGTGGAGTTTAGTCCCAGCTCGAGGGTGACCCACTGCTAAGCGTGATGAGCAGCGTGGTCTATGGCTGGGTGGTTCATGGAAGGTCTGCACGCAGTTGGCGGTCTCCTATTAAAAGAAAAGTACCACTTTTATGTTCATTTACATGTTGTGTATATGTACATGTGTTATAATTGATGAGTAATGCATGTATATACTGTTATTTTATGGGTTATGCCTATGATTACTGCATATATGTTTTTACTGTTATTTTTGCATTAGTCTGTGTATTATCAGAATATGTTGTTTGTTTATGTTTATATTTATAGGCAGATGATAATTTTTATTTT
>JASDQU010587135.1:21363-32155 GCA_032191745.1 Picea mariana | reverse complement strand
GTGGATCCGCGGGTCGGGGCTAAGCCCCGGCCCGACCACGCCCGCCGTATATATTATAACACTACTTTAAATGTAATGTAGCCCGCTCACCTAACAAGTAACATCATACGGTCTGTTGGTTGGAAGCTTTACACAAAGGCGTAGCATGGAGGAGGTCCGGGGTTCGAATCCCCCGGGCCACAACAATTTTTAACATAGCCCACATTGGCTAAACCCGGGGTGCCACGTGGCAGCCCGTGATTGGGCCACGTGGCACCCAATCATTTGCCCACAAAGCTGCCACGTGTCGACATCTGATTGGACCACGTGCTGCCACATCAAACTGCCGCATCATTGCCACGTCATCGAGACACGTCATCCTCTGTACGCCATGTCATTCGAGCCACGCAAGCTGCTGACGTCATCCGTGCCACGTGTCACCCTTCCAGTGGTGACACGTGTCACTCCAGGATTGGTCCAAATGCACGTCGAAAATGCCAAATCAGCATGACACGTGTCACCTTCCGGTGCTGCCACGTGTCCTATACGGAACCTGCCACGTCTCGTCGTACGGACCTGCCACGTGTCCTGTACGGAAGCCGCCACGTGTCCTCTCTTGATGTTGCCATGTGTCGCATCTTGTTTATGCCACGTCATTTGTACGGACTGACACGTGTCACTGTACGGACAGGTACAGTCAGCATCCCAAAATTTTGCCTGTTTGGCTCGGCGGACAGAATGCAATATCTTCTTCATACGGACTTCGTTTGCGATAAAAATTATACCACCGGAATCAGGAAGACGAGCCGGACGCAATGGTGTTGGTTTCGTCAAATTCCGGACACTTTCATTTTTGAGCATTTTTCATGCCCTGACAGCCTTCTGAATCCGATTTCGGATCATCAATGCATTACCTGATGTCTCACATGTGCTTTTCCGTCACATTTCCTCACTAAGGATAACACCAACAACATCATCAAATTTTAAAGTATTTGAACCAGAGACAGAGTTACTTACATCCATGACCAAGTCGTTCCAACTTTCTGGCAATGAGCACAAGATTCGAAGAGCCCTCACCTCATCATCAAAGTCCACTTTTACATAACTTAGTTGATAAGTAACCGTATTAAATTCATTTAAATGCTTTGCAACAGACCCACCTTCCGACATATTCATATTAAATAATTTCTTCATTAGAAATACCTTATTGGACGCTGAGGGTTTTTCATACAGTTTAGCCAATGCGTCCATCAACTCCTTCGTTGTATTTTCTTTCGAAATATTGAAAGCCACCGACGTTGGCATGCTCAATTGTATCGTTCCTAGTGCCTTTATGTCAAGAACCTCCCATTCTTCATCCTTCATGGCGGTCGGCATCTTTGTTATTCCACCCAATGGTAGGAATAGATCCTCTTGATATAAATAAGCTTCCATCTGCATCTTAAATAACTGGTAGTTTTGTCGTTAAATTTCTCGACCCTAAACTTTCCATCTTCCGCCATTGCTCCCACTCGAACCAGGAACCATGTTTTCCTGCAAGTTACCTTTTGCTCTGATACCGGTTGTTATAAAAATAGGATCGCAGAGAAATAAAATAAAACAAGTGTGGAAATAAAACATAGAAGATACACAATATAATAGAGACACATATATACGTGGTTCACCCAATGTGGGCTACGTCCACCAGAGAAATTGTCAAGTCCTTCCTTTATTATTATCCATCGAATGAAGGGATACAACCTACAGCAAACCTGTTGTAACTTCATCTTCTTTCTCTCATATTCTCCTCTCTCATAATACAATATTCGCAATGATACACAGCCGCAATACATTTCCCTCATAAAAGAGGGTTGCCTTCTAGGGCAAAAACCCCTAGGATAACTTCTACGGTCAGATATGCGACCTTATAATGAATGGTCCATATTTACAATGAAATTACAATATACATTTACAAGGCAATTTTTCCTTCTGGGGCTTCGCCCCCGAACCCCCGCCAGGGGCCCACTTGTCCCCGGACCCCGTAGAGGGGGTAACCCCCCTCTGCACTCCCCCACATGGAGGAATGTACATTCTTCCGGGGTGTAAAGTCATGATGGGGTATAAACACAGATGAAAACAAATACCTCTGAATCAGGAAGATAATCAAGCTCCACAACCAACAAGATGGACTAGGATTGACTCTCGTGGACCATAAAATAAAGAAATGAAATAAGAAAATAGTAGGAACAAAGATGGAACAAGGAAGGAACAGTGCAAGACCTGAAAAGAGAATAGAAGGGAGCAATCAGAAATCAATTATATTCTCCTTGGGATAGACAAAATATAATTGGATGAATTTTGAAAGTTGAAGGTAGAAGGATGTGATCAGTTTGTACTTACTGTGATGGAATCTCTCTTGCTCAATTTTGGGTCATTGTTTCTCTTATATTCTATCTACTGACAGTTTCTTGACCAATACCAACTGCTTCCGTTTGATCATCTTCAGTAATCTTAATTAACGCCAGCTTTAACCAATGTTCAATATATTCATGCATTGGAGCAACGATTACCTCTTGTTTGACCCTTATGTCTAACATTGTACTTTCTAATTCTCTATAATCAATTGAAAGTTGTTGTAATGTAATTTCAATATCCTCATTTTTATTTACGTACTCCACTAGCCAACTTTCAAATTCTTGCTCCGTGTACTCAGTCATACTGTTGAATTTCTCCATTGATATGCCTTTTAATATTTCTACATGTTCTTCAAATTGTTTCCTTGTCAAGAGAATGTTATTTGAAATAAGCATGGGATCTTGTACTTCACCAATAGTTCCTACAAGGTCTAATCCCATTATCTTGGAATAAGCTTCATTCTTTTTGACACTTAGGACATTCAGGTCATCCAATAATTCTTTTAATGTATTAATTATTTTCATCCAGCATGCCTTCAGTTGTTTCATGGGGGTAGGGGAGGGAAAATATTCCTCTTTTCTTTTCAACTTGGTCATGCCTGACACCTTTAAACTAAATGTAGTAATTGCATCCTTGTAAAAACCCTTCGTCATTTCTTAAGTCAACTTGTAAATATTCTCTGAAATTTTGAATTTTAGAACCAAGGGAGACAAAGCTAATTGCTAAATCCCATGTCTCTAAAATGAGAGACATCCTCTTTTTAATATTTTCTCCAATGTAGCGCCTAATTGCAACAAGTAAACTTGATGTTCCCTTCAATTTCAAACTTGATTATGGGGTTTTATAAATGCTCTGTTTGGGTTGGGTTGTTTAGATTGGGGTAGAAAATATAGGAGATGGCATCAAAGTATGTTCTAATTCCTTAATCCCATCCTTAAGCATCATATTTTATGCCTCCATGTCATCCACCGACACTTCTAGGGCATCGCTCATAGCTATATGAATTCTTGCAATTCTAGAAGGGGGTACGCCTTTGAAATCAAATTTTAATTTAGATTTTCTTTTATTCTTTGAATGAATTTTCTCTCAAATTAATTTTTTAGAGCTTCTGTCAAACAGGGAATTTTGTACTCTAAAATATTCATCTTTTGAAAAGGTCTATTCTTGAGTTGCAATCTTGACTGCAACTTCCCTGCTTTCTTGGAGTCTCTCTTCATCATCCAAGAAATCAATATCTTCAATGTTAATGTCCAAATCCATATCTTGAAGCACGACTTCTTCATGTATGATATTTTCTTCCCCCTGTTGAGTACCTTGCCTTGGTAGGTCGGTTATTTGTGTCACACTTTGCAAATGAGCATTTCTTTCATTTGTAACTTTTCCTCTTTATTTATGTTTATCTGTAGTACTCACAATAGTTTCAATTTCTTTCGTTTTCCTTTCGCCGACTAGTGTTGGTGGGTCTTGGTTATCTCATTCTTCTTCTTCTTCTTCAAACAAAATTGTATTTGCAAGTGAAGTACTGTATCCAATAGAATTCATATGGTCCATGAAAATATGATTAGGGTCAAAACCCTCAATTTCATCTGCAAATTTCAAATTGTATTGATCCAATTTTGGAAATGCCTCTTAATAAAATTTGCCCAATTCTCCATGGCATTGGAATAAACCGATTTTTCCTTTTCTCATGGAATAAATGTACCCAGAATCTATATTATCTATCCACCCCTATGACAAACATTTTATCTGAAACATAATAGGGAAGATAAAAGGGCTTATCGTGAGAACAATATATTCTTATTACAGTATAATGCTCCATTTTCTCACAACTCCCCTTTTAATCTAGGAATTTTGATGGTTCCAGAGATAATCTAGATGTTTTTGGACCAAATATGAGTTTCTTGAAAACATAAATGAATCTGTTATAGACTTCATAAAAATGATAAGTAACCCTCTGTCTCCAAAGTGCTCGGTGCCACATTGGTACTAGATCAATTTTACAGTTGACCCTCCTTCCGACACTCAGACCTTTAAAAACATGACAATAAGTGATAGCAAATATCAAATATGAATACATGTAGAACCTTTTATTTTATCTGAAATTTGCTAATTTTGAGGAAATTTCTATACAAATAATCTTCACCCAATCAAAGATTGCCTCTCATGAACTATAAAATACAAAATGTAATGGGATAACCAAGGAATTTTGATGGTTCCATTGATAATCTAGATGTTTTTGGACCAAATATGAGTTTCTTGAAAACAGAAACAAATCCATTATATACTTCATAAAAATGATAAGTAACCCTTTGTCTCCAAAGTGTTGGTACCACATTGATACTAGATCAATTTTACAGTTGACCCTCCTTCCAATACTCAGACCTTTTAAAACATGACAATAAGGGATAGCAAATATCAAATATGAAGACATGTAGAACCTTTTAGTTTCTCTGAAATTTGGTAATTTTGAGGAAATTTCTATACAAATAGTCTTCGCCTAGTCAAAGATTGTCTTCTCATGAACTGTAAAATACAAAATGTAAAGGGCTAACCGAGGAATTGTCATTGTTGATTCCTGACCTTTGACTCTGGTAAAGAGCCATGCAATCACTTTATAAGGATTTTTTAGTGAACTGACCTGAATATTTGATAAATCCTCCGACATTATGGCAATATCTTCAAGGTATTCCTGCAAGAGCTCAAGTCCATAATTTTTTTCCTTAAGGAATTGTCTAGCTTCGTCCTCTTTGAATGTGATGGTTGGCTCGGGGAGCTTCAACATCCTTCTGAAAACTTATAGTGATAAGGAAATAGGAGATTCCCCTTGAAGTTGAATCACTCTTCGGTTTTGTTCATACTTATCAACACACCAAGAAACAATTTCCCTATAGTAAAAAACCTCTCGTATGCACCCTGTTGAAGTGATGTCTGATGTCTAGACTATATTTTCATTCCTTTCTGGTAGTGGCAGTGAAGAATAATACCAGTAATACCTCGACCATTGGAACCTTGGGTCCTCTCACCCGAATAAATTCACAATATCCCCACATAAGTGTTCTTTCCCTTTCATTGCCATGTTGTTTGAAAGTTGGAAGAATTTAGTATATTCACTTTGAAACGTTAATTTCAAAGTAAATCCCCTTTCGATAATATAACTCGCAGCTCCTTTTTCAATGAAAGAGTTATTGCAGATTAAATGAAAGATTAACTTGAGAAATATGCCATTAATAACGGCCTTTTCAAAATTAATTAAATATTATCCTTTGTAAGATTCGCATTCAATAAGTCTTGGGGGAAGTGCAAAGTAATTTGTGTAATACGGTGGAGGAGTGGATGTGGATCTTAAGAAGTGAAGGAACAAATATTAACCCGCCAACCTACGGTGAAATTGAAAATCGGTTAAGTATAGATCTATTAAAAAAGCCAAGAGTTGGTCGGACTCGTAGAACACAAGAAAGTGAGATGGGGAAACATGAACCCATGAGTCCTCCAACCAACAAACCCTTCGTGCTAATAAAATTTTGAAAATATTCTAAGTAAAGTGAAAAATGAGGGTCATGAAATAATAAGGTGCACTTAGACGACGTCAAAAGAGCGGACTTGAATGAGGATGATGATACCAACCCGTGAACCTGTCGTTATGGGAGAACTTAAGAAATGGCTAAGTCATGATGTAATATGGATGCGGTGGAGAATAGAAGTGTATTTTGTATAACGCGAAACTTGATGAGCAAGGTTATGAACCTACCATGAATTGAAAATTTTCTAAGTAAAGAAAAGGTAAAAATAAAAGATGTGAGATTATATATAGGTCAACAATTATGTCATCAATAATTCCCTAGGGGGTGAAGTAATGTTCCATCTGGGTGACCCATCCCAATGAATCAAAACCATCAAACTTGTTCACGTCCACCTTATGAGAACGGTGTCATATGTTATTATCCATTGATCTATTATTGTGAAGACCCGGAAAGGGTTGTGAGTGGATAAATATTCCTAGGTTAGAAGTTTCTTCATGGTATGGCGCACTTTGTTGTGTAGTTGTGTAGTCCAATGGTGTTCTTCTAGTGTGCCTTGATCTGGCATACCCATCAATTTGTCAATCAAAATATTTTCGAAGTTGGCTAGGTTATGTTGTATCTTCTCAACTAGATCCTTATTCAACTACTCGTTCAACCCATCTAATTTATCATCCAACCTCCCAAACTTATTTTCCAGGTTGTTTAACCTGTCTGAAGTACAACGGGTGATCATGCTGTCTTAGGAAGCATGAGATGGTTTATAAGTATTATCCTTCATGGGTGAGCTCACTAGAAAAATTTCTAAGGTCCTAAGGACAAGGGAGTGTCAAGTGTTATAGCTCTATGATATACTTGTAGGGTCCAACAATAATACTTAGCCCAATATCCTGTGGCACTAACTAAGAAGGCTTAACCATGCCCTTAGCCATACTACTTGACTACCTATGTACTAAAGAGTGGTCTCCCCAAGTGTTGTTCTTGGTGTACTATAGCAACAAGATGGTCGATTGGTTTATATAGGGTTGGTTTCAAGTTTAACTAGGGGACTTCTTATATACCCGAGGGTACGTGGAAGTGAGATTCTATATACAGGTATTGTCTGATGCGGTACTACTCGAAGGGGTACTAATGGGGGTTACAAGGGTTTCCAACAATGTGATTCCACTTGTATTTCATGTGTGTATTCTTCCCCTACTACAGTTTTACCCATTGAACGACAGATCATTGTGTTATTTAAAAGCGTCGAATCACATCTTTAAAAAATTTATTAGATTGTTAATGTGAGAAAAAACTCTTAGAATCACCAGAAAATAACTCGTGCAAGGCAGGGCTTGAGGCCGAAAATGTAAAATGATCATTACTTCAAGTATGCTTATGTGATTGTCTATAATGAACCCAATTATGAAATGATGCATATTTTCTGGATCTAATGGCACTGGTTTGACTGAAATCCATGCACTATGTCAAAAGATATTCCATCCGCGAAATTTGCAGTTGTCACTAAAAAAGCCCTAAAAATTGCAAATTTTGAATCAACGATATCTCCACTTTCCAGACTTCATTTTGGATTATTTGTTTAATTGGGTATTTTTTCAAGAGGAATTCAGATATCTAGTTGGTTTCTTCTAATCATGCATAGAAAGTTTCATAAATCGATTTGAATATTGTCGTCATCTTTTTTCTGTAAAAAATATGTGAAAAGAAAAAAAAATCTCTCACTGTGTGCCCAAAATTTTTCCAACTTCATGCCCAAGAAAGAGATTCGATACCACTTGTAGTGTACTTAACCCAAAATTTTAAGGCAATCACATGAAATGTAATGCAAATCCTGAGAACACAAAAGAAAAGAGAGATAAGAATAAAGAGTTATGTGCACTTGCCTCTTCAAGGGAGCAACCTCCAAGAGCAATGCTCCAAATACAAACAATTCTTAACAAAACAATACATAACCTTCTACTCAATATATAGCTATCCATAGAGAATCTTAACTATCTATAGACCCCTTATAATGAGAGTTAACCAACTAATTTGGACCTTATTACTAAAAAGGACCCTTTATTACAATGAGTGACTATTAACTAACTATTTAATGAACCTTATTCAAGAAAGGTGGACTCATACATTAATAAAGTATCTAAATAAGGGGGTTGGAGTAAGACCCTAACACGCATACATCTCAAAATATATTCAAATTACATTCAACGACAAATAATCAAAGAGTGTGTAGTACTTTAAATCTAAGTGCTAATATTGACTCAACAAAAGCATAACAACAGAATAAACATCTTGGAGGACAATAATGAGGTGCAAATAAAAGCCCTTTGAAGAATGAAACACACATTCAACATTTAAGTATCCTTATCCAAAATCAAAGTGTAATAAAACTCCCTTCTTTTTTAAGAGAAATGGAGAGGGTAGATTGATATTACCACACACTTATCTCTAGTCACAAAATACATGGAAGAAGATATTTCAAAATGAAATATTAGCTTTGGGTCAACTTCTCGTGGCAATCCCTACCCAAGAACATGGTCTCCCTTACATTCACAATAGTGCTTAAGGTGAAAGTATCATCATTCCACTTTCTCCACACACACACACACATATATATATATCATACTTCCTCATATCACCACAAATTTGACATGGATTTTGTTGAAGCAAGTTAGGCTCTAAAAAAATAAAAATAAAACAAAGCTTTGTTTCTTTACTAAGATATGACTCGATAATGGAGAGTCAAAAAAAAAGTGATTTTCTATATTTGAAATGAGCATAGAAGTGATGTCAAAATATTAAAAAATATATAGTTTATAGTTGAGGCTAGCCCACAAAGCTTTGTTTCTTTACTAAGATATGACTTGATAATGGAGGAGTCAAAACAAGTATTTTTTTATATTGGCAATGAACATAGAGGTGATGTCAAGCATAATTTTTAGAGATAAAAAAAAGGTCCAAAATGTTATGAAATAGGTGATTAGAATTTTATAAAAGATTGGATCATTAAAAAAAATTATGAAAAAATGCATTATAGTGATTCCATATTGAGAATGTTCATACTTAAGGTTTATAGTGTAATATCCACCGATAGAGCCCCAGTTCTAATTATGAATTGTAAACATGTTTGTTAGGCTGGTGAGTCGAGTTATAATATGCTAGGAGGTTTATGTGATGATTAGGCCAGATAGCCTAGGATGTTAAGGCCAGGAGTTTGTTTTGTATATGTAATTATGAAAAATCATTAATAAAAATTATACATCGTGGGGAATGAGAGTCTGTGAGCAATGGGCGTAAGTGGATCCTAGGAGAGAATCATTCCTCTCAAACTGTGCGACTTTCTGTTGTTGACATCACCTGTGTTCGTTTAACAGAAGAGCTGAATTGAAGAAGCGGGTTGTTAGGCATGTGAGCAACTTTCCCGAGTGAGAGTTTGTTGGGAAGTGAGTTCTCCTGGAGGGATCCCCATAGTAGCTATAGTACTCTAAGACTTTCAGTCCAGCTTGTTGTTGAAGCCCAAGGGAAGGGAGGTGTAGTAGTCAATGGACTTGTAATAGTGAAGGTGTGCCCTGCTGGGGTGGAACGGGCGTGTGTGGAATGAGGTTCTGTGGGTTGTGGGCATAAGTGGCTCCTAGGATAAAAGATCCTTCATGTTTCTCTATGTGACTTCCCTGTTGTCCTTTCCAAGCCTAGGAATCCCCTTGCCTAGTGGAGTTTAGTCCCAGCTCAGGGGTGACCCACTGCTGAGCGTGATGAGCGGCGTGGTCTATGGCTGGGTGGTCCGTGGAAGGTCTGCACGCAGTTGGTAGTCTCCTATTAAAAGAAAAGTACCACTTTTATGTTCATTTACATGTTGTGTATATGTACATGTGTTATAATTGATGAGTAATGCCTGTATATGTTGTTATTTTATGGGTTATGCCTATGATTACTGCATGTATGTTTTTACTGTTATTTCCGCATTAGTCTGTGTATTATCAGAATATGTTGTTTGTTTATGTTTATATTTATAGGCAGATGATCATTTTTATTTCGACAAGATAGCATGGCCCAGCCTGGATGGTTGGGGGTGTGACAAAAAAAAAATGGTATCAGAGCTAAGAGAGATGTCCTGTAGTGACATTGCCCAGCCTGCTGGTGGCTAGGTACATTACAAAATGGTATCAAATCCATGGTTTCGAAACTGAGCCTAGATGGGCCATGTTAGTGGTTAACAAGACAAATATTTCAGAGTGAATTGTTGTCGAAAAGGACAACTTTTAAGGATCAGAGCGTCCCTAGGTGCAAGAAGTGTGTCGACGGAGTCTTTGACTTAAAAAGATCAGGAGAAATAACTTGAGTTTTCTCGTGAAGGGACGTGAAGATCTATTGCAAGGAGTGCACAGATCCGAAAATCGACTAAGTGTCGAAGCAACCCTCTAAGGAGAAAGGGGTTCGAGAAACGAAGCTCAGGAGAGATAGTGGGAAGAAATATTCAAAAGGGGAGAAACTCTCAAGGTTTAAAGAGTTAACAGCTAGGATTTCTTTAGGAGGAAACAGAGTCACCCCAAACCGTTAGATCTAGAAAATTTGTGAGGCGGTTAGCCGTGAGTTCCTTTGGAAATCCGCGGAGTAACGGAGTCCATCTGTGTCGTCGATCTGAGAGAGAGGATACGTCGAGGAAATCTGTGGACTTCGAGTGAAATCACTTCGAGAAAAAACGAGTGTGGAGAGGTTGAAACTCTCGAAGCCCAAAGAGTTGAAGTGATTTGTAGTAGTTGATTTGTGGGAGACACGTGTCGACAGATCGTCGACTTTGGGTGAAAGCACTCTGGGAGAAAGTGAGTGTAGAGAGGTTGAAAACTCCCAAAGCCCGAAGAGCCAAAGTGATTTGTAGTCGTTGATCTGTGGGAGACACGTGTTGA
>JASDQU010587134.1:47833-62526 GCA_032191745.1 Picea mariana | reverse complement strand
TTGTTCTAGTTCCTCTTTTTCTAGATCTTTACTAGTAGTGTCAGACATTCTTCTATATCATGGTACGATGCATGACAGTACATACAAGTCATTGGTGGAAGTGAACATTCCCTTGCATAATGTCCCGGTTGTTGACAATTGTGGCATACCACTAGTCCTCTACCTCATCTGAAACCTCCTTTGGCTCGTCCTCCACCTCTGTAACCTTCTTGATCTTCTCTCGATGCATTATATTGAGGCACTTGATTATATTGTACGGTATTGTATTGAGGCTATGTTGTGTTGTACTGCAGCTGTGCTTTATTGTATGGTTGTTTCGCAGTATTATACTACTGTTGCACAGTGTTGTATGGAGATGGAACTTGATTAAACTGTGGCACATCTTTTCCAGTGGTCGTTTCTTCCTGCACTCTATATGCATCTAATGTCCTTTCTCGCATCAACTCCATAGTTCTACAATCTTTATTGCCGTGGGGCACTGACTTGCAAAAGTTGCAATATGAACTCTTTGGGACTATATGGTATTTTTGCATCATCGTGCAGTGATAGGGGTCGTGACCCAGTTTCTTGAAGATTTCACACCATAATCCTCCTGTTGGTAACGGATTTGGCATTCCTACTACCATATACTATGCGAATGTTGGACATTCATTCTTGTGGTGCCCTTTCATCCTGCACGTAGTACACCAAACGGATTCTCTTTTCTCCTTTTCTTATTATGGATCAACTGAAACATTAAGTTATTCAAATTCTCCTTTAGTTCTTCGATAGCTAGGTCCTTCTGCTGATACTGATTTTCCTCTAGTTGCAAGGCTTCCTGCAGAGCCTCTTCTTGCGTCTGGAACTTTTATTGTCGAAATGGGTATTTTAAGTGTGGTAGAAATGAGTTGACAAACAGGTGTCAATGTTGCATATCGATCATGAGATACTTCAACTTTCCTTTTATACGCTTCAATCGTTGGTCAATTTCCCAGACAGACTCTCCGGGTTTCTGTCGGATTTCTATCATCTCATTCATGTATTGATTCTATGAGCTTGTCTTCTAGAACTCATTTATCAGTAACTTCTTAATGTATGCCAGTGTCCTTTTCATCCCAGGAGCATTGTTTGCGTCTAAACTCATGTACCAATCTAATTCGTGGTATCTTAGCGTAATCGCTAACTGCACAAGTTTGGTATCTTCATCAACGATCTGTTTTGCTTCCGATATCTTTGCACAAATGAACAAGTGTTTCTCAGAGTCTTATGTTTCTTCCCCTCGAAATTCTGGTAACCTGATGGTGGGATCGTGTCCTGCCATTCTGAACACTGAACTACTCCCTTCGCGCGGTGTAAATACTTGAATAGTGATACCTGAATTGGCTCCTCCAATTGTTGTTCCTTGTGTAGATGTACTTTTTGTTGTCTGACTGATTCTGAACTTTGGTTGTCTAAACAGTGGTGTTCTCTTTGGTTTATTAGTCACACATGGGTTTATGGGTTCCATACTGACATTAATATGGATAGGATTGTTTTCTTCTCTTCCCATTCTTGGACCTCTCGTATTCCTCTCATATGTTGCATGCAGGATTTCCTCAATATGCTCCACAACACAGAGATCCTCCACTTGTTCCTCATCACTCTCCAATCCTTCCCTCACTGCTACAACTCTCTTCTTGGTATTCACCTTGTATTGGTAGGGTACTTCGTTACACGTCTTTCCAACTGTCTCCATGATATGATTGATTTGGTCGTCATTCATCATCATTGGTTCCAAGGAATCCTCCTTCTTTCCCTTTTCCTTTCCTCCTTCCATTTCTCCTCTTCCTGTCAGTGCTTCCCCCCTTTCCCCATGCACGCAGGGAAGTTTAGCTGTCTGACTCCATTGTTAGTACACCTTTGTTATATAAAAATATATTAATATAAGTATACAACGATCGAATGTACCTTCCTTGAGGTCCATGAGGAAACTCTTGCTCTTTTGCACTATACAACTTTGTTCTGTCGACTGCAAACTCTATGATAAAAGCTGCCACAATATTGTCAAGCCAAAATTATACTGCGTGGGTGAATTTGTTGTTCTCCTGATGTAACTTCTCAATCTGTACCGGGGTCCACTCTAACCATCTAATCTGGTTCGTTGTGTGGTTATCCTTCAATCTTAGTATCCACTCCTGCAATAACTGTGGAAAACCACAGAAAAAGACTTCATGCAAAGCAGTAAACATGTATTTCTCAAGATACTTGAGGGGTGTTAATTTAGGGTTTCTATTTTCTTTCTGTGCAAACTCTATCTCTTTTATTCTTAACCATATTTCAATCTCTGCTTTTGTGGGATTCCACGGTCTCAAAATCCCCTTTCAATATCTCATTTCTCTTTGCCCTAATATTTTCTTGATCTGCCTCTGACAGGTCTTCCACTTATCTCATTTGCTCAATCCTCTCTTGTTCCTACCAACAACAACGAAACCATTTGTTGGCTACTTCTTCTTTACTCTTCTATTCAATCTGAGTTTATTGACCCAGGGTTCATGTTTATTCGGGTTTACAACAAAGCCTCTAAAACTATCGGCCCTCCTGGTAAACGAACAGGAAACACAACACACAGTATGTGTTGCGCAGTCTCACCCAAGATACATTTAATGGGTGGCTGTAAGACTCATGTGTTTACATCCTAGGATTGAGTGTGAGATATGAGAGTTGAATATTAAACCTGTATTATAACTAGTAATCGCCATGTATTGTTACTGACGAATAAGCAAGAAATATAATGACTCATTCATTAAGCATAATAATAACAATTGAAGACAAAAAAGAGATGCATGCATTCATCACATAACTTAGACATTACTATGTTTCACCCCCTCCTCGGCTACATCCACAAAGATCTGGCTCTCGGATTTTTTATTATAGTATTTCCACATCTACAGTGCCACATGCTTACAACTCTTCTCAACCGGGTAAGATCTATATGAGGTAGATTATATCGCACCAGGCTCCTCAGCCTACGATCTACCCCTCAACATCTACCCTCCTACATATTCTCTAGCTCAACAACTTACAAAAATCAGATCATACAACAAAATATTACATATGTCATCAACTCATGCATAACTAAAAACAACAACAATAATCAGAACCTCCAGGAAACCCCTAGGATACCTATGTAACTATATTTATACATTTCTGGTTCTTTAGCCATTACAATACTTTACCAAAATCCTAACCCTAACGCCGTTAGGTATTACGTGCATGCACGTGTGCTGTTCTTCCTTCCAGCTATCGCTTTCCTTGTGCATTCTTTCTTTCCCAAAAACGCCTTGTTTTTCTGCTTTGGCCTACCTACAACAACATCTAATAAGGAATGTTATTTATGATAACAAAAATAGGCCACACTGATTAAATTTACCTAATCTCTCTGAATGGATTAACATTGTCAGCTGCCAATGAAATCCTAACGTTATGAGGTTCATCCTTGAAATCTTCCCATTTTTCCTCAATTTCCCTAAATGTATAACCATCTGTAGGAATTCAAAGAAAACCATATCCACTTATGTTATGTGCATGATAATCCATAAATTGTGCTATTCTTTCACACCTAAACAATCACTGCAAACATGGAATTATGGGAATATGATGAAGAAGCTTTCCGGACACCCTTTTTGTTACTTTATCGGTGCAATATCTACTGATAAGACATTGCAGACATTTTGTTTTCGATGCATGTTGTCCATAATATATAATATGATCATTAGGACATGCATCTATAGTTTGATACTCCATTACAATGTATTTCATAATGGCAAGCAGATATCGATATGTGAAAGCTAAAATATTTGATGATGGTAACAAAAATTTACCTAACAATCTATAACATAACCAATAATTACTATTTAATGTAAAGAATATTAATGGTAAATATTGCATTCTCATTTTACACATAAATTAACACTAGAAAAAATATATATAAGTCAACATTTATGTATATGAGATGAAAGATATTACATACCTTAGGATCTGTGTCATACAAGTGTTTGAAAAATGATTCACAACCTTTAAGTTCAGCAACAACAATGTAGCAGAGATAATATCTTCTCTTGAGCCTTTATAAAGTTGTTTATTTTCCTTTTCTAATAAAGGTCCATCATAAATACCATCATTGTCCCCATCCTCATCCGACCGAGAAAACAAAACCTGGATCATTTGATTTGTCCCATCATCTTCTTCCATGATATCTTCATTTGATTCATGTTCCTCAACTTGTACAACATCATTTCTACTACTACTTGGTGCAACATTATGCAGGAAATTAGGGTGAAATCTAACTTTATAATTACAAACAATCATGCAAAATTAGTGTGTATAACAAATATTCAAAAAACATATTATATATATATATATATATATATATATATATATATATATAATATTACCATAGGACGATATTCATTCAATCCCCCATCAGTGTGCCCATATTTCATACAATCTGTTTTAGTTGTTGCTATTAAAATTCTTATGGGATGTGTAAAACTACATTTTTTGCAAGGGAAATAACATATATTGTCACCCTTTTCACCCTCTTTACTTTTTTCCATCCTCTAATATTTTCCACCATTATTCTTATGCACAAAAATACCTTTTCTAAATTGTTGTTGTTATAGAAATATTGTCACAACATCAATAATTTGATAACTATTTATATATTTTATTTGGTCATAATTTCAACGAACGTTGACCAAGTCAATATTGACTTTGTCAAATAGTTGGGTGACTTTTTGAACAATGAAACGATAATGTTTGTGTCTTCGCACATGCAAAGAAATCTGCGGTGAGAATTGACTAAGTCAATATCGACTTTGTCAAATAGTTGGGTTACTTACAAAAAGGAAATGATAATCTTTGTGTTGTCTCCCATGCGAAAAAATATGCAGAAAACGATATCGGTTGTCAACTAAGCAACAAACGCAGAATGATTAAAAAAAGAAAGATAAATTTAAATCTTTATCTTCATTTTTTCAATGAAAATATACTTTTGTTGCAAGTAGTTCGTCGTAGGATAGGAGACCCTACTGGATAACATAGATTTCTCATCCCCAACTCAACCATATGATGGTGTTTCGTTGGGGGTGTGGTATCATTGGAAACTTCAATCTCTTTAAAACCTTGGCTAAGATCAGGTTCTTCTGACTCTCACTGTCAATAATGAAATGCAATGGGGTCCCCTTTACCCACATCTATGAGTGGAAGAGGATATCCCCCTCCTCAAGCTCTGCTGGTTCTTCTGGTTATATTTTGTGGTCGCGATGGTAGTAGTGGGTTCTACATAGATGATCTTTTTCCCTTTATTGTGCTTTGAATAAGATTCCACTTGATGTTCTGATTATTTTTCTTTGAGCTTAGCCACCAATGACTGTTTCAAGTTCCATTCATCTGTATTTTATCAAGGGATATTATGGAACTCACAACACTTTCTGGTTTCTTTCTTAGACTTCTCTTTGCCCTCCTTTAACTATGTCTTGGAATGGATATATTTAGGTTGGTCTTTATTTCTCTATTCTTCGTTCAATGAGTTAGGATGGCTCTTTCCCTGACTCTTTTGTGGCGTATTTTCAAACCTGAAATATTTTTTAATCTAGTGCTTGAATTTTTTCTCAAATTTGACTGCACATGGATAAGCATCTCCCAGTGAGAATATTTCCAAGAAATATATCTCTATTTAGATGTAACTTTGCATAACACTGTGATACCTCAAAACCAGGTGTCGCTTTGAGTCTTTGATACCTAGATTTAAGCTCAAGGTATGAAAAATGTTAGTGTACTCTAGCACCATCTGATTTCTTTTCTGGTGTAGATTCGTCCATCTCATGTATTGGTCATCATAGTCTCTAACGGGGTAGAACTCCTCCTTTATGGAATCTACACATGCCTCCTAAGTAGGTTCTCTCCTGGATAGTGTAGATTCATCCATAGTGTATCTCTCCCAATAACATTCCCACCAAGATCTGACATTGGGAAGGGATTTGAGGAGAGCAATGGTGATCTTTTCATTATGGGAAAATTTTTGGATAGAGTTATAACCTTCTAGCAGATTCAACCATTCTTCTAGAGCATATCCATCTATCTGGCCTTCAAATAAGGGAATATCAAAATCAACTTGTACCTTGAAGGGAATCATACTTACAAAATGGTTGCTTGTTGAATATGCCTTGATTGCCTCTATCAGTTGTCTTTGAAGTATCTGAGTGAATTTTTACACCACCTCATTCCTTTGGTGCATGAATTCTTCCTTGAGAAACATATTGAATGGATACCCTTCTTTTTCATCTCTCTTTTCTTCCTCCATTAGAGGTCACTTAGGTTAGAGAGAGAAGTTTCCCTCAAGAAAAACTAGCTCAGCACCCAACTCTCTATACCCTATCCTCATTAGGGAAATGCTCTGAGAAATGACAACAAAAATATAGAAGAGAACACAAAAATATAGTGAAACCCAACTTTTATTAATGAATAAGAGAGAAAAACATTGTAGAACACAAACTCGCATAATGGAGTAGCTTATATCTAAAAAGAAATATATGTTGGTTACGCTTCATTCACATCACACTCCATTTCGTTCTTAAAATGCTTTCTTCACCTCAATTATCTATGAGAGAGTGAGATGAGAAAAATTCCCATGATGCATGTGGGATAAATTAATGTAAGTTTATAAAATTCTATAGGCATGTAAAACAATATGACTTCCTAGGAGATCACCCATCCCAGTACTCCTCTATCCCAAGTGTCCTTAATTGCGGAGTTCTAATGGGATCCAGTGCATTAATGTTATGTTTTAGGCATGTGCATAAGACCACTAGGAAATCATTATATGATTTTTGTAATTAACAAATGAAGATGGTATTACATTACATACCCCATCAAAAGGGTGAATCTCATGTTTTATCAAAACCATAGGCTCAAAATGTTGATCCATTGGAAAAGGCGGTTGGCCATTGAGATCCATCTGGATCACTTGAACAAGTCCCCAAGCCCACACATGCATCCTTTGTAGGGGTACTTTGCAAGCCTTTGAGTTGGATACGAGTGTGATGAGTAGGTTTTGTGCATTATAAATGGGTGTGTATGTATAAATGTAGTCAAGGGTGTAAAAAAGGGCCTTAATCCATAATTGAACCTTCTCAAGATAAAGCACTATGAGAAAAAACTAGACAAAATGCTACAAGCCCTTAGTAGGGGGTACTTGACCTAGGTGTTGGACATGGGTGACATTAATATGTTTCAAGAATCGTGATTGGGTATTGAGGCCTTGACATTGGTAGGAAAAAAACATCCTCAATCCCTTCACATTAGTCAAGTGAGGGAAAAACAACTTTGGGCCCTAAACATAGTTTGTTAGTCTCAAATGCCAAGAAAACATCCTTAAACCACCACAAGAGAGTATGTATATATTATAAGGATGTCACCATCATATACTAAAAACAAGTATCTTAGGATCTTATTTAAGCTTCATGAGATCAAGATCCTTGAACAAGTACTAAAGCTAACATGTATGAACTTTGTAAGGGGTTTTTGGCCTTTTAGTGGGATACATGCACCATGAGTTGGTTTTGTGCACCATAAATGTGTATAGGAATAAACATGTTTTGGGGGGGTAAATGATTACCTTAAGTACTACTTGAACCTTCTTAAGATCAAGCACCATGAAAAACAACTAAATATAATGGCATCATCCCTCTCTGAGAAGTATTTCTCATTTTAGTTTAGTATGGGTTCTGTTGGCGATGGAAGTCGCTCCTGGATTGCTAGTAGGAGCAGAGCCTGACGCCCATCAGTTTTATGTCACGGGTGTTTATAGATGGGATGAATGAATGGAAGCCAAGTCAAAACAATATCATTCCAACCCCAAAACTAGGCCAGGCATGCATAGGTGAGTGAGGTCTTATATAAACTTCAGACAGTGAGCTGTAGTAAAGGGTGAACAGGTGGAAGACTTATATAAGAGAAAAGTAGTGGTCTGTTGTAAACAATAGGTTCCTAACAGACTATAGAGGAAGGCATTTAAACACAAGATCAACTTACATTCAAACGCAAAAGCCAGAGGATACAATAATGAAACAATAAATCCTTTATCATAACAGAACTACAATAATTTGCACGAGTCGGTCGTTCACGAACTCGCTTAGCATGAGATGAAAATTAGATGGAGTAAGAAGGACTGTCTGTCATAAAACAAGAAATATCATATACATATGCATCACCAGAAAACTAGAATCTGTTAAAACTTTACAATAGGGAGCTCTTATCTACCATCAATAATACAAAAATGGAAAAACTACCTACATATACTCCTCCCCCTTTCGCCCAGCAAAGGCATCTCAATACTTTCAATGGGTGACATCTTCTCAATAAAATTTGTCCTATGTTCCCCTTTCATACACCTCTTTAATTCAGCATGGCTCGCACCAGGGGGTAGCTGAGCCCTTTGAATGTTGAATTGGCATGTGTAGGTTCCTCTTTCGAGTTGAAGAATCGGTGTGGATTTCCTGAAGAGAACCGGTACAGGGGACCCTCCCGGGTAGAATTTCGACCAGGACCTCCATACTCTGCAATAAATGAGTGATGCGAGTTTTCACCCACCCTCTCTCTTCTTTATCCATCTCGAGCAGGTATTGGGATCCACATCACGTCGAATTGGAGTCTAAAGAGCACAGTGCCCCCCTTCTGAGATTTAATTTGGAACCTTCATCCCAATGAAAATGAAAGTGCCCCTCTTCCAGACCTCCTTCTTGATGACTAGGTGCCAAAACCATGAGCCCGACTCTGGGCGCTTTCAGAGCTTCGAGATTCGGGGTTTTGAGAGGTGAAGCGACGAGGAAATCTTACCGCGTGAACTCCCGAACGCCGACATGACGTAGATACGTGCCGCATGTCCTTCAGATGGATGGCCTAGATGTTATTTACTATTGTAAAGAGGTTGTCCCCCCTTCACCCGCTCGCTTGATATGACCTGGGGCTGACACCCTAGGCTTAGTTCGAAGGGCACTTTGGAGTTTCACCGATCGACACTTCCAAGTGAAATGAGCTGAGAGCTTCATGTTTCCCGAAACCCCGATCCGCAATATGCCGACAGGCTGCCACCTATCTCGGTGAGATCAAACTGTCCAGATTTGTTTTGAACCATGGCACTCCCTCTTGCTAAACCCTAGGCAACTCGGAAGCTCCGAAAACTCGATGACCATTGATCTGTTTTTATGGATGGATCTCGGTCGCTGACGGCGAAAACTTCGCTTGCTCACTTGACTTGCTACTGAAAACGGGATTTTCCCGTGCTATGCTTGGGTGCTTTCTGCGCAAACTGCGGGTCTGGGTTCCTTTGTGCCCAGGATAGAAATAATCGCTAACATTAGGCTCCATGGGGAATAGAGTCGTCCCTGCGATGCTCTAAGAACTCCTTCTGCAGCTTCAGTGCCTTGCTATTGGGCTATGGAGTCACTTATTAAGCCAAAAACATGCAAAAATAAAATAAACAAATAACTTAAAGGAAAATATTTACAAACAAGGGAGCCATCTGAGGCTCAAAAAAACCATTTTTTCAGAAAATGCCTATTCACTGGGCTATTGAAAACCTCTTCGCCCTCCAGATCCTGCAACCCGTATGTGTTGTTGGAGAAAACCTCATAGATTTTGAAGGGGCCGATCTATAGGGAGTCAAACTTGTTGTGCTTTCCTTTATCCTGCCTGGGGGCGTCCCACTTAAGTACCAAATCCCCGATCTCGAACTCTTTCTTCTCGACCTTCCTGTCAAAAGCCTATTTGATCTTTTGCTGGTGACTATAGGCTACGTCTTTCACTTGTTCCCTAATTTGCTGCACTTCCACTATCTGATGAATTCTTCTGATCATATGATCTAGTTCTCCATCATAGTCTTGAAAGAACTTCGCCACAGGTAAGGCGAGCTAAGTAGGGAAAACCGCCTCTGCTCCGTAGACTAGTTGAAACGGCGAAGTTCCCAGAGATTTATTCGTTGTCACATGATCAGCCGACAGAGAAAACTTCAACTTTGAATCCCAGGCCCCTTTGTTGTCCTCCAACAGTCTCTTGATGATCCTTATTAGGCTTTTGTTGCAGGACTTTACTAAACCATTTCCCTGGGGATAGTAGGGGGTGGAGTGAATTAGTGAGATCTGGAACTACTCGCAGAACTTAATTAGAGGCTCAGACTTGAAAGAAGAAGCGTTATCGGTGACGATCCTACTGGGACAGCCAAATCTGGCTATGATATCCTCCAGGAAGCTGATAATTACTTTGTGTGATGCACTTCTGGTGGGGACAGCTTCTATCCACTTGGTGAAATAATCTATTGCAGTCAGGATCCATCTGTGCTGACCACTTGAGGGAGGATGAATTTCTCTGATGAAGTCCAACCCCCACTGCTGAAAAGGTGCCAAAGCTACTATAGGTTTCAATGGAAGCGATTTGAGCTGTTGTTTTCCTGAGAACCTTTGGCATTTGACGCAAGCTCTAATCTCCCTGCAAACATCAGGGAATAAAGTGGGCTAGTAATACCCAACTTGGAGTATCTTGTGAGCTGTGATCTTCCAGAAATGATGACCTCCGCAAAGGCCACTATGAAAATCAAACGTAACCTTCAGGGCCTCCTACGGGTCCAGGCATCTCAGAAATACCCCTAGAGGGTCTTTCCAATACAAAATTTGGTCAATGAGGAAATATCTGACCGCCTTGAGCTTTAAATCTCTCACTTTTCTTTTACCCATTCCATCGGAGGGCTTCAACTCCTGCAGAAAGTATAGAATGTCACGATACCAGGAACATTCTGCCAACGATAATACATCCCAAGAGTGTTGGTTGGTCAACTCAGCTTGCTGAGTTCCTGAGTGAGTATTGATGAAACTCACCCCCAAGGCTTCACAGTTGGATTCAGCCAGTAGCTTGGCTAAACCCTGCCCCTTAACCAACTTGGTGGGATTTATCTCTAAATCAAATTCCATAATTTTAGCGATCCATATACCTCTTCTCCCATCTACGTCTGGTTGTACAAGAATGTCCTTCACAGAAGCTGAAGGAACGTATGCAGTTACCTTTGAGTGCAAGATGTAAACTCTGAAATATTTGAGAGCTTTCACTAAGGCATAGGCCTGTTTCTCCATGATCTCATATCTGATCTCTGCGTCTCTTAACGCCTTGCTGAAGAATGCAATGGGATTCTCTCACCCTTCCTCATTTTTCTGCAATAGGACCGTCGCCACTGTATCACAGGAAGAAAAAGAAAAAATCAGGAAATCCTTGGAATAATCAGGACTGATTAGCATAGGCACTTCAGTCAATGCCTTTTTTTTTCGGTCAAAAGATGCCCTGGGCTCAGTGGTCCATTTCACTTCATTTCCCTTCCTGAGCATGGGTGTGATGTTCTTTACTAGCTCGACAAAATTTGAGACAAACCTCCTTAAAAAATTAATTTTTCCCAAAAAGGCCTAAACCTCTTTTTTAGACTTGGGAAGAGACAGGGTTTGAATTGCTTGCACTTTGTTGGGATCAATTCTCACTCCGTCCGCTGACACTATATGGCCTAGCAGTTTTCCCTCCATCATAGCAAACAGGGACTTCTTCGGATTTAGGGAAAGGCCAAACCTTCGACATTTTAGGAAAACTTTCCTCAAGTGGCAACGGTGCTCCTTGTCTGAGCCTTAAAAGACTATGATTTCATCTAGATAGATTACCACAAACCGGTCCTTCTCCCCTATGAAGGCTATATCCATAGCTCACTGAAATGTTGCTCCTACATTCATAAGCCCAAATGGCATTTTGGCATACATGAATGTGCCCCAAGATGTGGTGAAGGTTGTCTTCTCCCTGTCCTCAAGCATGACCGATATTTGATTATAGCCGGAAAATCCATCAATCATAGATATCCTGGATGCACCAGTTACCCTTTGCAGTATGTGTTCCATCTTAGGTAGGGGGTAATTGTCTTTCTTCGAGCTTCTGTTCAGATTCCTGAAATCGACACAAAGCCTGATTTCTTCGCTTTTCTTCCTTATCAAAACCAAATTGGCCACCCATTCGGAATATCTCAAGGGGACGATGATCTGTGCATCTAATAGCTTCTTGACTTCCTTTTCCATGACCGACAGCAACATGGGATTTATCTGTCTCAGCTTCTGCCTGAATGGCTTAGCTTCTTCCTTCAACGGGATTTTGTGTTCAATAACAGATGTTTCGTATGTCTTGAGGTCTTTGTAGGTCCAAGAGAACACATTGGCAAATTCTCTCAGCAACTCCATGTACTCGGCCCTCTGTTCACTAGTCAGGCTGCTTGATAATCTGACAAACTTGGGCTCTTCCTGCGTGCCAATGTTGCATTCGGCTATATCAGCATCTTCATTTGGGACCTTTCCCTTTACTGCCACATCATTCCCATTGAACAGCCTCTCTAAAGGGACTATTCCTCTCGGGATGTGATTGCTAGGCAACTGGATAATCCGATGATTAGCAATTTTGTTTAAAAACACCTCAGGGTGAGGGTCACCTTCTGGATCGGGATCCTGATCAATGTGTACCGCAGAAAATTCATCAACTGATTTGAGAAACCTTTCGATTTCCTGATCATCCTCGAACACCTTCCAATGCTTGACATTGTTTAGCACTAAGGGCATATATCTTATTTCAACATCATTTTTTACCATAGGCGGCAGAGGAAACTTGAGCAAACTAGCTGAGACAGCCAAAGAATCAGCCAAAGTATTTTCTCTCCTCAGAATGAAAGAAATGTTAAAATCCAAGAAAAAATTATCAATAAGGTCCCATACTTCATTCCTATAATTTCTGAGCTGGGGATTTTTAGCATGATAAGCATTCCTGACCTGCTGAATAATCAACTCAGCATCTCCAAATATTTCTATCTCTTCAATTCCCATTTCCTTTGTGGCCCTCATACCCAGAACAAGAGCTTCATACTCTGCCATATTTTTGATGGCTTCGAATTCCAGCTTGTATGACAGAGATACGGCCTCTTGACAAGGTGAAATGAGAACCACTCCAGCACCAACGCCTTCGCTAGAAGTGGCTCCATCAAAAAACATCTTCCACACAGAGGGGCTTTGAGGGGAAATCAGATGATCAAGGCTGGGATGTTTTCTGATTTGCAAAGAGCTTTCAGGGGCATTGGTAAGCTGCAGCAAACTAGACCCCAAGTCGGTGTCAAGTGCAAAGATGGGGTGATTGGTGGGGTCTGCTTCATCACTGACAATATAGGCTAGATGGGCTTATCTGTATAGCCTCCTTTGTTCCCCTCCGAAGACCAAAATGGTGGCATATGTGAGATCCATCTGTAGTATCCCTCCAATCTTTTTAATCCAAGATATAGACAACAGCATACCAAATTTGGGGGGAACGTCGACTACCACGATATCCATGACCACACTTTTCATGGGCAACTGAAACAGGGAAACCACCAGGTCTTTGATGACTCCTAGACACTGCACTCTCCTTGAATCAAAATAATATAACTCATGATAAGTTCTTGTCACCTCCAGTCCAAATTCTTCCATGACTACCTTGGGCATAAGGTTATGGGAGGCTCCTGAATCCATGAGACAATTATGCAACACTTTATCATGTATGTTCAGGGAGGTGTAGAAGGGAGGGGATGAGTCATCTCTATATTCTACCATGGGGCCTAAGATGATGGCCGACTTCTCATCTTGAAGGTTTACTGAGTCAGAGGGAGGCTGGGGGGACTCGGATTGTAGCAGCTTGGAGAGGGATATTTTAAAATCTTCATTTTTAACTAGCTCTGAGAGGGGGACAGGGATCCTGATCTTTTGAATTTCATGCTCGAAATTAAAGGATGGAATGGGCTTAGGAGCTTCCCTTACCTCGGTGACGGGTTCTTTGACTGCTGGCAAAGCACTCTGAGCTCTTTTATCTTTAGTAGTGGCTGCTGCAGATCTGGTAGGCCTTTCTGTTATGAGGGGTTGGTCTGGGCTGTCAAAGTCTCCTTCTTTCCTTCTCGGCCTGAGATTATATCTGTTAGAAGTGTGACCGGCCCTTTCTCCTTTACCCAACTCATGGATTTGAATGCTCATCAGGGATTCTTCATATGCCGACTGTGTCAAATGGGGAAAAGGAGGAGCGTCTTTAATACAGTGAATTTCAGGGCCAAGATCGTCTATCTCCTCTCTTTCCTCATGAGAATCTAGGTTGTTCTGGAGAGGGGTCTAAATCCTCTGATCATCTCTGTCCTTGCTCCTTTGTTCTCTAGGAAAATCCTGTGGCACATTGTTATTAGGCTTTCTGAAATCCCTACTATCTGCATTTTGGGGATTTCTGTAAATGGGCTTACCTTCTAATTCCCACCTCTCCATTTTGGCAGAAAGTGATTTTAGTGCTCTAGCTATCTCATCTGTTTGATGGGGCAGGGGAGAGGAACTGGATGAGGGAGCTCCAGGCCTGTTCTTGGACATATTTCTATCACCGGCACTCCTGAGTCGATTCACAGCCAATACGTTAGATTCTACCTCCACGGCTGCATCCTGCATTTGGTCCAGCATAGCAGCTCTTCTCTCCCTTAGCAATAGGCAAAAATCAGGATCAAAAGCACTGGAGTAAGTAATCTTAGCTGAGGCTTCTGATGGTTTAATCTTTGCCTGGATTCTGTGGTACATTTTATTGAATCTCTTGGAGAAATCAGAGACAGACTC
>JASDQU010587134.1:13760-34949 GCA_032191745.1 Picea mariana | reverse complement strand
AAAACATATGATTGCAAATCCTTTGACATTTTCCATCCATGAAAACATTCTACTATTATATATTGTCTCAATTGGAATCAAGATCGAGATGCTCCAGAAAGTATTTCTCATGAGGTAAATGATAAATGGGTACATAACTTTATGTTCTATAAAAAAAAAATTATCCAAACAAGTGAAATGGATTTTGATTTTTTTCATGTCACTTTTGATGTCAATAATAACACTAAACTTATTACTGTGAGAACCACCAAAAGGAAAAGGACTTTTGATTTCAATGAAAACACTAAATTTATTAAAGATAAGATTAAAAGGACCAGGAAAAGATAAGATCAAAACCATGTTTCAACGTAACTGAAATCAATAAATTTCCCCAAATAATAAGCTCCTGATGTGTTTGGTTCGTGCAATCTTGTTATGCATATTATCTAATATGCAATTTAAAAATAAGAAATTTAAAATAATTTTTTTAGGAGAAAAATAAAAAATGAGAAAGAAATATTTGAATAGTATAAATTTATATTTCATGAATTCCTTACTATAATTATCTCTTAAAACATTTTACTACTTTTTATACTTTTGGTGCACCTTGTTACTTGGTTTACCCATCCTATCTCACTAATCCCAATGGTATCATTATTATAATGAAAATGATATAATAGAGATCTTGTCCATTATTTGAAAATGTGATTAGATTGGAAAATAAAATAATTAGCTCTTAAAACCTTTTTACTATTTTTTTATAATAAAAATGATAATAATAATAATAATAATAATAATAATAATAATAATAATAATAATAATAATCTATTTTTAAGGTTACGGTTAAGTTAGCACACCAAATTTGTGTATGAAACCCCCTTGTTTATGAGACAAGGAACCCCCTCCACCCAACCATTTGACTAGTAAAATCTACGAAAAGGACAAGATCCCTATTATATCATTTTCATTATAATAATGATACCATTGGAGTTAGTGAGATAGGATGAGTAGACCAGTCTATAAAATAGGGATCTTGTCCATTATTTGAAAGAGCACGAGATTGAAAAATAAAATAATTAGCTCTTAAAACCTTTTTACTTATTTTTTATAATTTTCGTATACCTTGTTCCCATAATTAAATAGACTTGGTCAACCCACCCTATCTCACTAAATGCCAATGATATCATTATTATAATGAAAATCATATACTAAGATCTGGTCAATTATTTCAGGTGACACGAGATTGAGAAATTAATTGTTATTTGTGATAAAAATTTAATAAAACCTTATTTACTAAAATTGTTTCATGTTAAATAAATTTCTTATGACAACGCCTCATAATGTGTATAGACATTTTAAGTAATTCTCCCCTATTAATTTGTTTGCAGCTCACCGCTATTCAAGAATTTAGGAGAAAATTCAACCCGAGTTTTATTATTAATTCATTTCCCGATTGGACGCTAAAAATCTCATCCTTATTTCAGCATCGAAAATTAAGTTTGTTTAGTTTGTTTCCATCCCCCAAAAAAAGTTATTTTAGTTTTATCCTTAATTTTTATTTCAGCATTGAAGATTTTGTTTAGTTTGTTTTCATCCCTAAAATTGTTTAGTTTGGATTTATCCTTAATTTAATTTTTTTTGTTTGGATTTATCCTTAATTTTTTTTTAGTTGGATTGCATCCCTGTGTCGAGAGTTAAAAAAATAAACAAAAAAGATTGAATACTGGTCCCTGGTTTCCAAAGTATGTACAAAGCTGGAAACCCATATCTACTGTGCGGACGAGGTCTTCTTATTACTTATCTAGGTGAGAACAGCGAGACTTYATAAACTCCGGTTGTTCCAGAAGCTAATATAATATTTCGTCTCCTCACAATCGSATTTGTTATATTTATCTCTATAAATATTTCGGCCTTAGATTTGCGTAAGTAACATGACTATACATGTATCTTCCTATGCTAACACGTCAAAGTGGAATTCCACATGAGTATGTTAGTGTGGTTTTAGAGAGGAAAGTTGAGATGTGTAATTCTTAATAATTCAAATAAAATATTTATTATTTTGTGAATAGCTTTATTATGAGGGAGCTTTTGCTATTTAAAAAATATTAATAATAAAAAAAATGAATATGGATAATTCTTTCAATGGTGATATGGTGATAATAATAAGTAACATTTTAAAAAAATATTAATAATAAAAAAAATGTTTTTATATTGACCATAAATAAAGTATTTCAATCCCTACATAAAGTAAATTCATTTATATCAATTTTATATATAAAGAGAATCTAATTGAAAGAAAAAAAATATTATTTTGTAATACATATTTTCTACTTCCCAATATGTTGGAGATGTGTAAATATTTCAATGCTAAATATGGACTTAACATGTGGTATTGTTAGTGCACACTCGACATACCCGGGGTTAAACATTAATAAACCAACAAAACCCTTAGACACCGACCTTTTCAGCATCACCTGCATGTATTCATTACTTTCCTTAACGCTTCATTAACTCTGTATCTTTTGCGAATTATCCGTTATATTCTCCAACATGTTGAAATATCTTTTCCAATATGCATTTATGGCTACCCGATGCCACTACTTCACCATCATGGTAGCTCTTTATTGCATGTCCCATCATGGATTTTCGTAAATTATTTTCCCACTTTCTTCATATGCTTCTGTCGCATTCCAATCTTCCTTCTTGCACATGCATCCTCCTAGTTTACTTCGTTTATGCAACTCTTCCGAGCTTAATTGTTTGAACAATACTTCTATGCTTCCTTCGAACCTTCTGTTTCTTACGCCGAACACTTTTGATTGTTTTTTCTTCCTTTTTTTAACTCTTTCTTTCGTTTTCTACCTACACTATAATAAAATATAGTACACATCCTACGCAGTTCATACTAGTGTGTGGAAGCACGATTGTTCCTGTATAGTTTCATCCTACTTTTGTTAACCAGTCCTTCCTTAATTTCTCCATCCAACTTCTATGGTTCAACAATGCCTGTCTCTATCACATATCTAATCGCATATGAGCCTAATCAATGCATCTTGAACCTCCCTGGGTGCTGCAGAAACATTTTTTCATAAAGTAACACTAAGTCACATGTCTAAAACTTTTTCTTGATATGTATGTCATGCCAATCTTTCTCGCACACTTTTTGTACCTGCTGATGGAAACCTATGAAAAAATGTTCTTCTAATTCCATAATTTCTGACAATCCATTTTCCACTGCACCTAAATCTGTAATCCTTTTCATCGCAACAATATGCAGATTTGGTACAATAAACTCCATCGACATAAAAACTTAATGTCCATATGCCAACCTGAATGGAGTTTGTCCTATAATATCCTTTCATGTGGTCCTATAGACCATAATACTACTGGAATCTTTAATTCCCAGTCATCCTGACTTACGCTTCAAACCTTTGTCAGCCCATGTTCCAAAATCTTATTAAAGGCTTCTAATGTGTCATTTTCCTTAGGATGGTAAGGTGTACTCTTCTAATGATGTATTTGAAAGTATTATGTTAATGCTGCAATAGTCATATTCAGAAAGTAAGTTCCTTGATCATTCATAAGTACTCTTTGGCATCGAAACCTTGTGAATACATTTTTCAAACAAAAATCGTTTAGCTTTCTTTGTTATGGAGTCTCTGACTGGCTCTATGTCGACCCGTCTAGTTAAGTATTATATAGTATTAATAATATACCTAGCTCCTGACCTCTCAGTTGGTGGGTTAATCGACCCAACAAAGTCCACTTCCCATTTTTCAAATGCTTTCAATGTCACTTGTGTACTAAGGGAACTTCATCTCTCCTAGAATGTTTTCCAAGTCTTTGACATAAGTCACAACTATCAAAAAATTATTTAGCATCTTTATGCAGGGTAGGCCACCATACTCGTGCGCACATAATATTTTGGGTTGTTTCTTTTCATGTGTAGTGACCTCATGGAACCCCTTCATGTGCCTAAGATAGTACCATGTTTCTTTCATTCTCCAATACGCAACATCACAAAATATCGTATATGGCTAACTTGTAAATATTTATTGCTATCAACTAGTAGTCTTAGACACTTACTACAAGTTGCTTCTTTTGTGCCACTATGAATTCTGATGCAGCTACTCCTATGCTAAAAAACTAGACTATTTCTGCAAAATTGTCATCCACGATCTACATTGCAAATAAGTCTGCATCTGGTAAATTGTACTCCAGGTTGTCTGCATCTTCTCCTCGAAGTACGTGGGACAAATGATATGGTCCTGAAATAAAATTTCTTGGTTTCACGATCAGCTCGAATTCATATTCCTAAAAAGGTAATAACCATCTATAAATTCTACCCCCAAATTCTATATTTTTCACTAAGTATCTCACTGCAGAGTGATATGTATACATGTTGAAGTGAGATCCATGTAGGTAATGACTGAACTTATGCAATTCGTATACCATCGCCAAATCTTCTTGTTATTTCGTAGTATAGTTCTTTGTAGATTATAACTTCTTGTTGGTGAATGCAATTAGATAGTCTATCTCTCCTTCACTTGGTTCCAAAACTGGTCCCAATGCTATCGATGATGCATCCACATGAACATGAAATTCCTTTCTCCAATTACAAAAAACTAGAATCGACACGATGACCATCTTATGTATTAGTGTATCCAAACTCTTCTAGAATTCGACATTCCATTGGTATTAACCTTCCTTCTTCAGTAACTTCTCCATAGGGGTTGTGATATGCACATATCCTTTGATGAACTTTTGATAACATCCTGTATAACCCAATGTGGACTTCAACTGTCGAACTAAAGTTGGTGGTGGAAAATCAACAATCACAATTATCTTTGCAAGGTCCATTATCAATCCCATCTTACACACCACATGGCCCAACAAAATTTCAAAAGGTGCACAAAAAATTCATTTCTTTAGATTCAATGAGATCTGGTATTGCCTACACCTATCCAACATTACGCATAAAAGTTCAAAATGATATTTTAATAAATTAAATATTCTCCACTCATCTAATCAGAACTATAAAAATGTATGAATGAACTCTTTTAAACCTACGACAGCTACTCTGGAAAATATCATTGGTGCATTCTTCAATCCAAATGACATAATTTTGTACTGGTAACAACCCCATTCTGTCAAAAAGGTTGTCTTATATCGATCGTCTTTTGCAATTCTGATCTGGTGGTATCTTGAGAATCCATCCATAAAAGAGTAAGCATCTTGACCCCCTAAATTTTCTAATACTTCATCAGTAAAAGGCGTAGGAAAAGGGTCGTGTAAAAATGCATCATTCAAATTTCTTAGATCTATGCATATTCATATTCCTCCTATCTTCTTATCTTGAACCACCATTGGGATGATCCACTATGATTCTTCAATAGGTTCTATAATTCCATCCTCTAACATTTTTTCTATCTCTGCTTTTACCTTCTCCTTGTATTTTGGGTTCATTATATAGGGTCTTTGTCATACGGGTTTCACATCTGGTCTTAGCAAAATCCTCATTTCTCTTAATTCTCCAGTGATTCCTTTCATCTTTAGGAACCTCATTGGAAACCAATCCTAGTACTCACACGGTAATTCAAAAATATTTTCAATTATTTCCTTGCTTCAATAATCTCCTATATTAGCAAACTTAGGCTTTTCTTTTGTACCTAAGTTTACTTTGCACATTCTTAGGGGCTAGGCATATATTACAGATTCAAATTCTTGTCCTTCTACTGTGTGTTCCCCTTCAATATCCAATATCTGTAAATTCCTTGGATATTCCTCATCTTCCGCTTCTTTTACAACATTATACCAGTGTAATACTTCTTCAACTATTGCAGTGGCTCTAGGCAGACTATACAAAGGCAGTGATCCGAACAAGTCCTTTGATGAAAAAATATTATTTTGGAGCACTTGCAAGGCTGAGTCGATCAAGTGATTATTATTCTCAAAAATCAACGTTACTTGTAAGTTCTTGGTCAACTCTTGTCAATATCTTGTCCCTTTGTGTACTTCTAGTTCTATGTATCAATTATTGGGAATTGTGTCCAAAGAATGCATAAATAACTGAGTCCATTCTTGTCTTGGTATCGATCTCAACTATGTAATACACTTCCTAACATGATCTACTGGTCAACTTAATACACTATACTTCGACGTGATACTTTCATTCTCTGTCCAAAATTTGACTTGTAATAACCTTTTTCATTGTTGTCGATTTCTTATACCATCCTTGTGCGCAACACACCATCTTGTTGAAGTCCCTTTAAATGTGACATTTAATGCCAAAAGTATTTGTTGATATGGATTCTGCATTTCAAACTAATTGATAAAATATTCTATAGGTGTTAGTCCATTACACATTGTAGGTTCTACTATTTCGGTCCCAATCCATCTCAATGCGCGGGTAATTTGAGCATACTTCCTTGTCGATACTTCATGCAGTCTTTTTTTCCAATTATCCAAGGCATATTCTGAGTCCGTTGCACATGAGATAATACTCCTATAACTGATTACACCTTCAATTATAGGACTCATATAATCATCCATCCACATAGTCATATTATACAGATTATCAATCTCTTTTCTATGTGTTGGTTCTACATACCTTTGCCCCTATCTAGGGTCTAATGATGCAGTGACCTTAAAGTCTTCTATTTTGAATACCATCTGTCTATTCTTTATGTCAATGATTGTATGATTATCAAATTCCCAATCAATTCATAATAGTGTTGTATATGGTGTATTGCCATCTACTATGTCGATCACTTTGAAGTCTTCTACATTGCATACTACATCAATATTGGCATTTACTCATGTTAACCTTCTGAATGGAACATTCTTATGATGGTTTTCCTATCTCAGTTGGATAGGAGACAAAATCAGTTTCGGCTATCCCATCATCTCCCACGTCTATCTCATTATAACATTTACATCAGATCCTAAATTGAAAATTATATTGTACATTTCATAATCTCTTATCTGCACACTTAGTTGGAATTCCTATTTTTTCGCTTCTTACTCTGCACCTGGTTAAATTCTTTGTTTGTAACGGGTTTCTCTTTTTCTTTGGCACAATGGTCAATCATTATATGTAGGCTACTCAATGTAGGTTCATCCTTCATTAAATCTAAAAAACTTCTTAAAAATATCTTCAAAGTGGTTACCTTATCAGGTTGTTTCTCATAATGTTCATAGGCTAGAGGCATATTATATACCATTGGTCTACCATACAATAGTGGCACAATTCAAGTTGAAGCTATCTAGTCTGCTCCCATCAATTATTTTCTTCCTTGCTGCTAGTTATATTTCTCTTTCCTTGGATCAAACAATGGTAACGGCTATGACTCTTTCCTTATCCGCTAGTGAATACTATTCATTTAATCTATTGCATCCACTCTAGTTCTCATTCCTCCACATGTAACTTCTTCTATTATGGGTTGATCATCCTACTCCTCGAATGTTATCATCAATATGTTTTGGTTTTGTTTCTAGTTGTGGTTCCCTCCTTCCTTCTTTTTTGATATCATTTGAGAACAATCCTTCGTTGCATGGTCCAATGCTCTGCAATACATGCATGTCATGCAAGGATTTAGGTAGTCCCAGTTTATTGCAATTATAAAAAATGGTTGGTCCTCTTCCTCCTCTACCAAATCCTCGTCATCCTTGGCCTTTATTGAGTCCTCCTCATCCACCATGATTAAATCCTCTCATAGTATTATACTATGGAAATCTTTCTTCTGTTGCTGCATTTTTTTCTTGGATTTTGGAAGCATATACAATGCATTCTCTGATCAGGTGAAATGTGCGACAATCCTTCTCATCATGTCCTATAGAATTGAAAAAAATATAGAACAAATTCCATGTCTTACTCTGGCACTTCTGCAATAATGGAAAAGAAGTTGGATGATGTCCCCATGTCTTGGATATTTCAGAACACCCCACTCCTCCTACCAATGGGTTTGGTTCCTCTGTAGCAAGATATTGCACAAATGTTTGACACTCGTCTTTACGATGGCCTTTTGTATTACATGTAATACAACAAACTTTTTCATGCTTTTCCTTTCCTTTCGTCAATTACGACAATTGAATCGTTATCCCAACCAACTGTGACTGAACCTATTTCGTCCCTACGCCATCTCCTATAGGGGATTCTTCTAACTTCATCACAATTTCTAATCCTTCGGGCTGCAACATGACCTTTTGTTGTGTCACAGAAAAACGAATGTGTGGCAACATACCTGCAATAAACAATTCTCTATGTTGTTCTTGAGGAATATAGAATGTTAATTTACCCATCACAGCTTTAAACCTCTGATCTTAATCACAAACTGTCTCAGTCTGTATTTTCTTAATTTATTTCATCTCCGTGATGTAATGCTACTCATATTTCGTATTTCAAAATTCCTTTAATAAATCTTGTCCAATTTCTTTCAATTTCCTTGATTTTCCTACCAGTGTAGTAGTGTGATACTTCATGTTCCATAACATTTTGTGACCTATGAACATTTCTTTTAACTTTGTAATCTTTATTGGCTCATCCCAGACATTCTTCATAGTCCATATCGTCTCACATACAAACAAATGTTGTTCCGGGTCTTTCTACCCCACTCTTTGGAATTCATGCATTCTAAATGTATTATCTATTCCTACCATTATATCCTGCGTAGTATTTACCTTCGGTCATTCTCACCTACTCCTTTTTATTTCACTACTTCCACTATTCTGACTATGGTTCTGAATTTCTCCACTAACTACAATTTATCTTGAAAAAGTTATGATTTCTGCTTCAGATCTTACTGACATACATGGGGTTGTGGTTTCAAAAGACATTATGATATGATATGGACTTCTTTCTTCTACTGGACTTTACTGAGGATCCTTTTCTTTCTCTTTCCTTTATCTGTATGATGTGATCTAAAACACCACATAGGGGTCTCTTTTCAAAACCAATATGTTCTACTCTTCTCTCTTAGCCCAGTCTCCTTCTTACCATACCTAAACCTTTTCCCATAGCACAATACTCCAATATTTTTGTCTAATTCATTTTATTCCTCTCTTAGTATCCTGAGTCCATCCATTCTTTATTCATCATTTTCATCTCTTTCCACTCTCAGACCATCCCCTAGCCATCCCCCAGACCCCCTATGTGCACGAAGGAGCCTAGCAATCAGATTCCATCTTCAGAACATTCATGTCACACAACAACATATGTATGCAAGTAGGTAGTGTGTACAAAAATATTGTATGTGTACCCTTAAAGAATTCTCTCTCTGTGACACTATAAGACTGGGTACAATCTATTGCAAACTTTGTAATGTAACCCCCCAGTATACTATTCAACCAAAAATCAATTGTCCAAGAAACTATATTACTTACAATATTCAACTGTCTGATCAATTTAGGAGTCCAGTTTCTTGGAGCCTCATCTCGATATCTTCCAACATTCTTCACTAGTCTCTCTAACCATTTAGTCAAAATTATCGGGAACTCAACAAAGAAAATTTCATGAAGATATGTAAACACATACCATTGTAACCATTGTTCATTGTTGAGCCATGGGTTCTTATTATGTTCTATGGAAAATTGACATTCCTTCTTCATTAACCATTATTTGATCTCTTCCTTATTCAGCCTCAAAAGCATTCTCCTTAGTTACAAATTTTGGTCTCAGCAAAAAAACCACATTTGTTGAAACGCAGTCGACAGACCCAGGGTTAATCATTAATAAACCAACAAAACCCTTACACACCGGACCTTTCGACATCACCTGGAATAAACTGAAGTCTCACCTGAGGAATCTAAAGGGACTACAAGAACCAAGTTTCTACAATGATGAAAGGAAATGACACATTCAACATAACCATACTATGCATTATCCATTCACCTACTGTGTACGCAATTTCTATTACTTAACCTTTACTTATCATTCAATATACCATGTGCGTGACATTACTCCACTTAAAATCCATTCACAATTAACTAAAGTGTGCAGGATCGTAATAGCATACATCAGTAACATATTCAGAATACTAAACATTTATCATCATTTTGTAGTAACAATAAACATCATATGCATCATAAATATAACACACGAAAATAACACATCAAAGAACAAGGTTTTAATGTGGTTCACCCCAAACTGGGCTACGTCCACAATCATTGGCTTCTTATTTTATTCTTTGCAATATCCTTACAGCTATGTTCTGTACTTACAATAAGATAGTTCAATTAACATTACCCAAATCTTCCTCATTCGTTCTGTTGTAGTGCGAGCCTAACTCTCGAAAACCCTAGTCATAATTCAAAATACTTGAACACTTAGTGAATTATTCACTCAATCTCTCACTCCAAAAATCATCACCCAAAAAGAACTCCCAAACTCTCTCTTCTACCCAAAAACCCAATACAATTTATAGTTTTACAATAAGGCTAAGTATGTTACAAAGTGGACAAAATGTCCCAAAATCCTCACTACTTTCTGCCTAGAAAAAAATTTCACAATATGTTCTTGCACAATTCCCAAGAGTTATCCAAAATATCTTTCTTCAAGAGGGATTAAAACAAAAATGTTAATAACAAAAAAAATCGATGGGGGTTATAAGTAAAATATTTCAATTTTCTCTCTATATATATGATATCTAGATAAAGTGAAGATTTTTTTGTGGGAACATGGTTACAAGCCCCATAGTCTTTGGCCTAAGGGCCATAGGAGGGTTATAGTTCTAGTTTTTGTTTGTCGACACCATATTCTAGGATATTTCAATGACGCCATTTTCTATTCTTTCAGCGAAGATATTTTTCCTACGATAGACTGGTGGGATCCATGTGGCCATGGCCGATCTAGAGAAGGATTTAGTGGATTATGAACCAATGACAATACAACGACTAGATTTCTGACTGCACTTCGAGTACGATGGGGAGGATTCATTTTTTCTGCGTTGGAGAAAATCCATAAGGATCCTCTAACCCTAAAAGTTATTGCAACCGAGATAATGTCTTAACTAGTGCATAAGGAAGAGGATTCGAGTTTAATGGGATTTATGGAGATCATGTGCGAATCCACTTGGATTCGTTACCTTTATCCTTGAGCTAATTGTCCCCCATTCTTGATCCTTCATTTTTTCATCAAGTGGATGAAAATATAAAGTTTGGTGCAAGCACAAAACTAAACAATGTAGTTCATCATCGAAAACTCAACAACAAGTGCATTAGAGCCTGAAAAAACTCAATAAAAATGGTAATGGGTAAGGATGTGCCGGTCGAGGAGGTTGGAAAATTCTTCGGGATGACCTTGGTTAGGAACTTATCTGAAAAAAAACAAAAAAACACAAAAAACAAATGATGAGTCTCTGTCAAGGTGGTTGGAAACCAATTGGAAACTTGAGCTAGGATACTCTTCGGTCTTTCATGCACTAATTGGAGCTTGGTTCGTGTTCATATTTCGGTCGTCTAAAGATCGAAAAAATAATATGGAAGTTAAATTGGAACCGAGTCCCTTCTGGTGTGATGTTATGCAATTAGGACTTTGGTTTTGACCTGGGAAGAAAACCAGGTCTTTCATGAAGTCATTTTCAATATTCCAAGGACTTCCTCTAGATTTTTAGACCCCCCAGACCCTAAAAGCCCTTCACAACAATTTGGGGGTCTTATATATCCTAGAAACCAATTAGGAGTGGAAGGAAAATAGGATATGGGAATGGGTGCAAGTGGAGGTGAAACTACTTGACACGTTTGTAAGAAATTTAGATTTTCTTTTTGGCAATAAGATATGGCACCAAAAAGTAGACCGCTAGTCGTTTCCCTTCTGCTCTTATTCCTTCCATAAAGTAGGACACTTACAGGAGCATTATAAAAATGCATTTCCCTCTTTTGCAAGGTCATTAAGGAGATGTGGAAAAAATGAAGGAGGTCCTAGTGGAAGGTGTTACTTCATCATAGCACAAGCAAGTTGAACCATTGTCCTGGGTCAAGAAATAGCAAGAATGGGTGTCTCCTCGATCAATCAGTCCTAGCACTAGATTGTTTTTAGTAATCCTATTAATATTCCTTCTACCACGTATCCTTTTAAATTTGGTGTTGTTGTTCCCCGCTCCCTCCCCGTCCCTCCTTCTACCCTTTCTCCACCTGGATCAGTCTTTACCTTTACCTCTCTTATGCTTCCCTCCCCTTCCCCTAACCCCACTACTAACCTGGAGGATAGGCCTTAGGCTACCTCCATAATTGTGGAGAATTACCCGCTTTCCACTCTGAATGTAGTAGACTTCACCCCTTCCCTACCACCCAAGGAGAAATATGCTCTAAGGTCGCACCTGCGGGGCCAATATAACTCGTCATCGTCTAGGGGATTAGTCCTCGATCCAATTCAAACCAAATCTATGGGAATAAAATAACATATTCTCAAAGCCCAACAATGAGTTGTCATGGACATACATAAAGGAAAATGGATTGCTACAACAGTTTCCCTTAGAGAAGGGAAATCCTTCAGGTTCCGTCCGCCATAAAAAACCTATCTTTCAACGTGTGGGGGGGTTTGGGGCACCCACAAAAAGCTATCCCTCAAAAGGATTGTTACAAGGAAAAAACCAGATGTTTTTCTTATTCAAGAAATAATGTGAAGGATCAAAAGCCAATTAAGTGTTGGAACCTTGGCTTAAGGGTTGGTTTTTCTGTGCGATTGATGTTATGGGTCATTCAGGGGGACCAATCAAAGGATGGAGACCAGAATATCGAGCCACTTCATCTTCATTGTATCAGTCTTCCATCTCTGTCAATCAGATGGTTAATGACTCTAGTTGTTGCTTCAAGGTGGTCAATATATATGGAATGTAAAACGATCGAATGCCATTTTGAGAGAACTTGGATGATTCCAAAGTATTCAATGACTCTAACTCGGTGGTAGGATTGGATTTCTCACAACCTCTCTCGGAGAAGTATGGAGGGATTTCCCTCACTTAGCAGTTTTTCTTATCTTTCTTGAAAAAATTTCACTTAATGGACGTCAAACCTATCAAAATGGTTTCAACGTGGAGTACTTTTCAATGCAATGATGAAGCAGTGGAAAAAAGGTGCGATAGGTTCCTGGTTTGCAAACAATTACTCATAAGGAAACTAAATTGGAAATCCTGGGTCTCTAAAGTTGGACAATCTAACCATAGGCCAGTTCTTCTTTCGATATCCACTGGAGAGGCGAAGCCCCCTTCTCTACCTAAATTCAACCCTATTTGGATATAAGAGGAGGATTATCTGGCCCTAGTGACCAAGAGTTGGTTCCACCTATACCTAGATGAGGCTCCACTTTATTGCATAGATTCCCTCAAAACTTGGCTTGAATCAAACAAGTCTCTAAGAAATGGCTCAAGACTTATTTGGAAAACTCATAGTTCTAAAGGTATTAGTGTGTAGAAAAACTTAAAGGAGATATAATCTATGAAGGAAAAGTTCTGGATTTCAAATTTCCAAACTCCGATTTAACATTGAAATGGACATTGCAAGCCAATTCCTCCAATTTTGTGACCCATCAAATACCTAAATAAATAACAAATTATATAATGACTAGATCCAAACTAGTGATTGTATTTGATATTGATACCTAGTTGCTTAAATTACATTGTACTATCTATTATCTTAAATCTCTTCAACATGAATATACTTATTTACGAGATGTTAATCTATTAAGGTGTATATTTTCATATTATAATTCTTATTATAAAGTAAAAATATGCAACACCACTTAATAAAGAAAAATGATATATTAAGGTGTATATTGTCATCTTTTAATTCTTGTAGCATCCCCAATAACTAAGTTGGTTATGCCACTTAAATTTTTTAACTCTGATACTAAATTAAATCATAAAAAAATACTCTACAAATTCATACAAAATAATAACAGAATACACATGCAACATACACTAGAAAAACCCATGAATACAAATGCATAAATATTGACGCAGCATATGAATTAACACACAATTTCCACTTATCTTTGATTTAAAAGAAAACAAACTGTGTCCACACCTTCTACGTTCCTTTCACCCTTAGACCCCACTGCTCATAACTCTCAGCAGTGGGTCACCCCCGAGCTTTGGATAAACTCCACCTGGGTAAAGGATTCCTAACCAGGATAAGGTATCTTAGATAATAGAAAAATCAGTCACACATGCAAACTCGAACTAACAACCTACAGTCCCTCATTCCCCACATGCATGTCCCACTCAAAAAATGGCCCCCTTCTCTGCTCAACAATCCCTTGGCTGCCCCACTTTCTTTATGGGGCTTCAACAACACACTGGATAGGAAGTCTTAGATCCCTGTAGTTGTAGTTTGGCACCCTCGGGAATCAATTCCCAACAATTCTCTCACCTAGAGAGAATTCTAATGGGCCTAACAAATCGCCTCTTCAATATCCTACGAGCCTGAAAACCTGCTTCTTCAGTCCATCTCCCAAGCTAACGAGGGTGAATGCATAGGTACATGTATAATAACAACAAGGTACAGGTGAGTGAATGATGATAGAATGATAGGAAAATGAACTAAGTCCAAAATATATATATGCATGTTCCCAACTTAATACTTGTCTTGTTGAGAACTACTTTAAGGTAAACATTCTCCATCCATAAAACCTAAGTTTAAATAAATATTTTCAGCTTATAGTTTAAGTAATATTAATAGAATATTTCTTTTAGTTTAATCCCCTTAACTTAGCCCCTTATCCCCAACATTTTATTCCCAAAGGCTCTCTAGCCTAAAGATCAAGATCCTGTTTTGACAAGAAACTTAAAGCAAATCTTGCCTATTATATAGTTTAGAAGAGATATTGTTTGTAGATTCGAAACGTTCAGCTCAAACACCGGATTCTTACAAGATAAACATAAAGTGACTATGAACTTTTTACAAACTTAAAATGGCTTGAACAAAGTAAAGATAAACTAGATTGGACTTTACCAACAAAGTTAATGTGGCTTGGCGTCTTCCAACAAAGTACCTAACTTTCTAAGATGCCCGATTATTTGCTTTTACTTTTATTATGGAGTGTTAAAAATTGCAAATCAAAGAAAACGTAGAACAAAACTGACATAAATACATACAATTAAATAGATACACAGTGGTTGCTGAGAATGCAAGAACACAGTAGCAACGAGAAAGCCTACAACAACCAATGGGAAATGCAAAATAATCCAATAATATAAACTATAAATTGTAATAGTTATCATATCTGGGTGTTATGATCAGGTTTTGGAAACTGCATGACCAGGGTTATCAATTAAATTTCTTTTATGTTGCATAAATTGGTCATATATATGTATATCAAATTTATTTTCAGGTCTCATTAGTATGTCTGCTGAACTGTACTATTTATAAAGACCTGTTTAAAATGATGGAAAAGATTGTGCGCCAGTCATGGTGATATGACCACCTGATATTGAAATAGCTTTCCAGTGACCATTATGAAAAGTGAGGGTTCAACTTATAAATGGATTCACATTCTCCACTGTCTAGAACATTCTCCACTGTGGAAATCTACTTCGATGTCTCACCTGAATATAAAGCAGAAATGTTTATATATATATATATATAGCAAATCAAATGTTCAGCACATTTATTTTAAATTGAAATATATGAAGTATTTAAGGAAATTAAAATTTTAAAGTAGAATTCTTTTTTATAATATAAGAATTAAATAAAAAGTTTATATTTAAAAGATTTGATTTTTCAGATTTCTCTATTATTTAATGGATTTGAAGTAAAATTACTGTAATGAATTTAATGTTAAATGAGTTTATAAACGTTATAAATAACAGTAAATATACTTCATTATTCTTTATGCTATAATATAAACATATCGTCTCTAATTCATTGATTATAAACTATAAAACTAAACATATACACTAATATTTTTCAAACTACATCAGCCACAGAATCAAGTTTGGCATAATAAAAACGTATACTTTTAATCTGGACATGTTGATAAGTTAATAATATGCATAACTGACCTCTAATAAAGTTATTGCAAAAATAGATCTATTTTATAATTATATTTGTACTTGTTGAACTTAATATATATCATTTTAGTTCTAATGGTTACAATTATATCGTATACTTTTAATCTGGACATGTTTATAAGTTAATAATATACATAACTGACCTCTAATAAAGTTATTGCAAAAATGAGATCTATTTTATAATTATATTTGTACTTGTTAAACTTAAAATATATCATTTTAGTTTTAATGGTTACAATTATATTTACATTTGTTGAACTTAATATATATTTTTTTAGTTTTAAGTGTTAGTTAATATTTTTTAATAATATCATTAAAACTGTCTCTGAGGTGTAGGATAGTCGGTGACGGAGTGTGTACAAAGTTACCGGTTCGAAACTTGTGGGGACAAAAAATCCAACCATGTTAAGGGTTGGTGATTTTGACAAAATATAATATCATTAAAACTTAATATATATCATTTTAGTTTTAATGGTTACAATTATATTTATATGGGTTGAACTTAATATATATCTTTTAATTTTAAGTGTTAGTTAATATTTTCTTAATAATATCATGGTATATTTATTTTTCTTTATATAATAATTAATTTTATTTATTTATTATAAATTAAATGTTTCTCTAATTTTAACATAATTTATTGAGTAAATTTGAAGATTACTTCAATTAATTTTTCAATATAATAATAATGAAATTTGAAGTGTTCGATTAGTTGTTTAAAGGTGAAGAACACTACCCACCCAAGATATATTTTATATTGAGAGCAGAGTATATTGGGCATCATTCTCGTTTGAGTCGATGGTGGTTATTAATCTATTTTGAAGCAATTCTAAGAAGCCTATTGTCTTCCATGTTGTTTAACTTATTCTTATACATTCCATATCTAGTTATAGTAGTGCTCTCAATGGAAGACATGCTTGTTTTTATGAAGAAAATGAGATAGAACATATTTTCTTTAATTTTGAGATTATAGATTATATTTCCTTTAATTTTGAGTTTATAGGTAAGAATTTTAAATCTTCAATATTAAAGAGATTTAGTTTTTGGTTTCTCCTCTTCCTTTTGATGTCACGAGCAGCAAAAGTATATCGACTGGTGCAATTGTCTTTTAATGAAGTTGCGATCAGAACTCCTCATGATTAACGTACCTAAATATATGCTCTCACTTCCTAAAGATTAACGTACCCAAATATATGCTCTCCCCACGAACGATACAACTCATGATTGCGAGGATTAGAGTTTAAACATTTTATTTTTTTTATTTCTATTTTTATTGATCACTGTTATTTGGAAAATCAATTATTATTGATCACTGTTATTTGGAAAATGAATTATTAACGAAATTACCATTTTATATGGTTTAAATCAAGTTTTTAAATATTTCTTTGAAAAATTCAAAAACATCTTAAACAAACAATTTAAACCATTAAAATTTCTATTCATCTTTCTGAATTTCAAACCAAATTTTAAACAAAACCATAAAAACTTATTAGAACATATAGACTATGTCCCAATTTCTCCATAAACTTTTTATATAAATAAATAAATAACACAAAGGTCTTCTCTGCAACTCCTAGTTAATTATAAGATAAAGTGGATTTAAAGTTAACACACTTACAGATTAGTAAAATGAATTCGCTAAAGTAGATTTAAATTTAACACATTTCGGTTAATTTAAAATTTTACACATAACTCGAATAAAAGGCACATAGTCACTAAAATAGATTAGAATAAAAAGACACATAGTAACTAAAAGAGATTAGAATATTTTTATTTGTCTTTCCCTATATAAAAATTTACAATAACTTATGGTTCTCAAGTTGTCTTGGGTATGTAGACATATCGCGAATGTGAGTTATTAATGCCCATGTTATTTACTCATGGGTTTTTATTTACTGTGAAGCGTTTCATTTTTCTATGTGTATTTTTTTGCTTTCCGTGGCATTAGATATATCTCTAATATCATGGCTGATCAATTTTGTTGCAATGAGACCACTCCCAAGACGTTTCAATCTACAATTATGATCGGCCACAATAATTTATTGGTTGCATATATTCTTGCACCTCCTTCGTTCTATGAGTATAGATTTTCTATTGAAAGTATTGTTGTTCTGTAGAACTGATCATTCGATTGATAATGGAATTTCATTTTCTCAGTGGGTTCACATATTCTCTATTACTTTCTTTTATACTAAGTATAGAATGGCATGTAGAAAATTGTCTTTTTCAATTCCCAATTTTTAATTTATTTCATACAATCATTATACCAACCTTAATCTTGAGTTGCAATCTTTCTTGTTGTTTTAATGTGTTTGTGTCCATAGGATTATCCAATGATAATATAAGTCATAAATGGGCATAGCGTTTCTCTTTCTAATGGTAGCATTCGTACCAATGTCTCTAAGAACAATATTTGAATTTATAATTCCACAAATGAATTTGTGGGAATTTATTTTTCATAAAATAAAGGACCTCTTTGCATTATATTACTAATTTCTCTATACTCAAGCACCATCAAAAAGTCATTTAAGCTCCATATATGACCTATGTTGGTTAACAAAGAATTCCAAGGGTGCTATGGGAACCATCACTAGGTTAGTTATGCAATAGGAATGTGTTTAGAGGTTTAACCAAGTTAACAAGAGAATAATAATAGGTATATTTTCCTAAATGATACTCATAAGGGTCAATAGCCATGAATAACATTGACTACACAAAAAAGGTATATTTCTATAGGGATAGATATCCTTGAACAACCACACTATATAATGTACGATATATTTAATGTACTAGAGAGGTATAGAACAACCATAATTAAACCACAACACATGCCTTGGATGAGAATGTGTCTCAGGCCCACACTGTTTATCATTCTTGGGGCTATGGTTGAGGTTCTTTAGAATTTGAGTGCGATATGGGTTGCATAAGTAAGTTTTGTGCATTAAAAATAGGCTTTTATGTTTAAGCATGGTAGGGTGGGGGGTCAAGTAGTGTTTTCCCTAAGTTAACCTTTTAGAGCTCGATCTCTATGGTTAGGGGAGGAAAACACATGGGGATTAGTCCCTCAATGTCACTTCCTGAATTCAAGATCCATGAAAAATATCTTCAAACCACAACACAAACCCTCTCTAGGGGGTATTTGACATCAAAATTTGATATGGATGTTGTTAGTTGAATTTGTGCACCACGGATGGGTTGCATGGTGTTGAACATGGTCAACGAAGGAAAACATGCACCTCACAATATTGTTGAATCTTCTCAAGCACAAGAGCCTTGAACAAGTCCTCAAACCAAGATATGAGTCCTTTATAGGGGCTCTTTTCATGCCTTTGAGTGGGATATGAGTGCAATGAGTAGGTTTTTTCACTGCAACCAGCTTTGTATGTCTAAACATAGACAATGGGGTAAGAAGGTCCTTAATCCATAATTTAACCTTCTCAAGCTTGGGAACCATGAGAAAAACATAGACATAATGGCACAAGCCCTGAAACGGGGTTCTTTTCCCTAGGAGTTGGATATGGGTGAAATTAAGATGTTTCACACACCACAATTGGGTATTGAGATCTTGCCATAGTATTGGTAGGGAAAACAACATCCACAAGCCATTGACATTTCTTATGTGAGGGAAACAACAACCTTGGGCCCTAAACATAGCTTCGTAGGCTTAAATTCCATGAACAGATCCTCAAACCACCACCTATGAGCATGCATTATTTCTAATTCCTTAAACATTATAAAAAAATAAAAATAAAAATGTATCATATGATCTTATTGAAGATTCTTGAGATCTAGAGACTTGAACAAGTACTAGAACCAACATGCATGAACTTTGTAAGGGGTTTTTGGCCTCTAAGTTGGGTACTTGCACTATGATAAAGTTTTGTGCAGTAGAAATGTGTGTTCAGGCGTAAACATGGTCAGAGGGAAATGACAACCTTAATAACTAATCAAACCTTCCTAATCTCAAGCACCAAGAACAAAACCTAGAACCATTGACACAAGCCCTCTCCGAGGACTCTTTTATATTTAAGTTTAATATGGGTGCCATTATGAGTTATTGGGGATTATGGATAGATTTTGAGGCCTTTTCATAGCTGAAAGAATGAAACAAGAACCTTTGTATCTATATGTAATGTACCCCAAATTTCACTAAAATAAAATAAAAAAAAATTGTGAAGGAAACCAAAGTCTATTGATTCATCAAAATTGTTTGTGACACAAAAGGTACTCCATTATATATCTTATTCCACTATTGTATACACATAGTAGCTTTACTCCACTATAATTATCCATCCTAAAGGATGAAAGAGATTTAAATTCAACCTATCTCTTATCTCTTACTGTTATATTTTGTCATAGCATTGTTATTAGATTAGAATCATACCCTTATTTGTATTGAAGAATTAGTGCCCATGACTGTCATAGTCCTTAGCATAAACACTAGGGTTATGTAAAGACATGCTATCCATATTAAAATAGTGTCATAAACTATGTTATAAAATATGTAAGAGATCTAATTCATGGTAACACGATTAAAACATTTGCGGACATAGTATTGAACTAGGAGACATACTATCCAAATTAAATTATATGCGCTAGGGTTTATGACACCCATAACATCATACTACTTTACCATAGTGAAACTAACTATGTTTAAACAATTAAAATAAAACGATGTACATACAACAATAAAATTCGTAACCCTATGCATATGCTAACATGGTTTTCCCCGATCTAAGGTTAATTCTATACACAACATTTAAGTGGTTCGAAATTTGTCTTTGAGGTGGATGACAGGTCAGGTCTGAACCTAGGCCGCTCTAGCCTGTAGACATTTATGTTATGTTTTTCCCATTAATGGTGATAGGTTTGTCCAGTACCCTCCAGAACTGAAACTACAAGGGAAACACCCAATGTAGGCTTGCCACTTCCATCAATTTCACATGACAGAGGTGTGGGGAGTACCAGTCGCTCTTACTCTGCTAGCGAGTGGATTGAGGTATCATTCATTATTTGTATTTTCCTCTTTGGTCTCGTAAAACATTTTGCCTCTGCACTGTATGAAACTAATGATTTTGGTAATGCTCGGATCTGGTGAGGGATGCAAGTAAACAACACATTCCAGGGTTCTCCACACGCATGGGTGAGTAACCGTTCTATTGCTTATTTTCTCTGTGAAATGTATTTTTACATAATTTCCTTCTCT
>JASDQU010587133.1:74726-86759 GCA_032191745.1 Picea mariana | reverse complement strand
AATATGAATATAATGCAAAGTCCTAACTTCAATTCTCAACAAATGATAAGCTTTTCAAAATGCAATTTTCAATTCAACTCTGCGATTTCAAATAAGATTCAATCTTTCCATACATGTATCAAGACCAATAATAAGAACTCAAAGAATCAAATGCCATAATGCAAAATGTATATATATTTTTGTATTTTCAATATAAAAAAATGAAAATGCACGGACTGAACCACAGCTTGATATATGTATTCTACTGTAAGTAAAAAGAGACAAACCAAGTAGGATATCAAGAAGAAACACCCAACCCAATATGCAAGGACAACCAATGAAAAATATGATGAGAAAGAAAAAATGGCCCGAAAATTCAACCAAAGAAAGGTTTCCTATCACTTTGCAGGCACTTAACAATCATGACAGAGACCCAAGAAGACTTAGCAACCATCAAAACTTACCCAACAAACACCAAATTCAACAATCAAGCAAAAAATGATGATTTACGCGACTACTTAAGGAAAAACCACGTATGTACGCACCCTATAGAATGACAGCTCACGTATGTACGCGTCTATCAAGGGAAAAAACACGTATATGTATTGAAACACTTCCAAGTTAATGATAAGGCCAAGAAACTCAGACTCAAAATGAAAATAGGATGTCAAGCAGTCAAATGATAATAAAACTCAGGCTAACCGAGAGCAATCAAAGGAGAAAAACACTCCAAACCCCGAAAAGAAGATTCTATCCCCAGTGTGGTCACCAATTCTGTTACGAGGAAAATTACTCTATGGCATGGGGTAAACCACAATAGATGGAAATGACTATAGAAATCAACCCTAATCTCAAGTATGCTATATAAACAAACATGCTAACAAGACAAGATAAAGAGCCCACCTTGTCCGGACGTTCGATGAAGTCCATCGTTGAGCACTTGACCCAAAGCTATATACTTGTAAATTGTCCTTAACAACCAAGATACACAAGAATATGGTGATAATATATAAAGTTAGCACATATAATAACATAATCCATGAATATTCATAACAAATATGCCCATGGAATAACAATTCAAATATTTGCAAGACATTAATTGGATGAGAAAAGAGTATGTCTGTTAAAATATGAAAAATAAAAGTGTATGAATGACAAACTTTCATGTCAGGACGTCTTGGAATCGAGAAACTAAGTCCCTTCCAAATGGGCCTCCACCACTTCAATCCTCCACCAAAGGCAAGCTCATATAAGAGAGACAATGAAGTTCTCCATCAAATAGGGAAGAACTTGGGGGTTGAACAATGTGTTCAGAGTTAAAAGGACAAAGAGATACAGACTCATTATGAAGTGAATAATTTCTCCAGAGTAACTTTGCTCTCAAAGTTGAATTCTTCTCCCTTCTTCCACACCTTGGATATGAAACATTTATAGCCTTCAAATGGAATTGAAGGGCTGAGTCAGAACGTTTCCAATATATGGAAGGTCAAGGATCATGGATCTCGTGACATGACATGTAAACCTGACACCATTTTTAGTTTTGAGCACAAAACCCAATGTACGCAGGCTGTAATGGTGAAACCTGTGTATGCACATGCTGTATAGCTGTTAGGGCACATATATGTGGAAAAATATGATTTTTGGTTTTGGGAATTGCAAAAAGGGGACCTCAAGTCTGCATAGGGAAATGTAAAATACATTCTAAGCAAGTTGCATGGGGTGAGGCAAATATTTCTATAACAAGCATTTTCCAGTTACCAAAGTCCATAGAGCAGTTGAATTACCTGGAAAAGATTGAACTGCACAACTTTAAAGGAACATTCACGGAAGAGCTCTTTCATCTATACTCATTGAAACACTAAAGACTCGAGGCATGAATGAAGTCAATGCCAGACTCTTTGGGGAACTTCACAAAGCTCCAAGATATTTACTTGTCTTTGTGCATGGAATTGCAAACGTTGTCACCATCCTTTGGAAATTTAACAAAGCTCCAACATGTTAAACTGGTGGGGTGTAAGACATTGAATATGCTTTCAGACTCCTTCATGAACTTGATTCGAATCAAACATTTGAGCTACTGCTATGACTTGACTCTCTCTGGCCAAACACTTGGGAATATTAGCATACGTGAAAGGTTAAACTTTTTTCGATGTCACAAAATAGAAGTATTGTCTTCACAAGTTACACATTAGCAGTCCCTGGAAGAACTAATTTTGGATCATATGGAGTTAGAAGAATTTCCAAGTGCCATTGGAGACCTCCAACAATTGACATCCTTTTCAATAACTTGTTCTTCGATTCGTCAATTGCCATTTTCCAGCATGGAAAAGGTTCAAGGAGGATGTAGATTGTTGGACTCTTCTATTGACAAGTGCATTCTTCGACTCAAATCCTTCAACCTATCAAAGACGAGAATAACTAAAATATCATTTGGTGAAGGTGTTGTGCAATCCTTCAATCACTCAATCTCTCAGATTGTGAGAATATAGTGGAGGTTAGAGCATTGCTGACAACAATAACATCATTGAAATTGGTAGGTTGTTGTGCATTAAAGAAAATAATAGGGCTTCCCAACCTTGCAAAGATTCGATCTCTAGACATGAGAGGGTGTAAAGAAATAGAGGTGTTTCCCATATTGTTTTCTGTTGTAAAACCAGCGTAAACCTACCTAAAAAACATCTGAGTTTGAAATGGATCTCGAGCTTGCAAACATAGAATTGGCTGGAATTCTAATATTTCTTCAGCTTCTCATCTAACTATATATTGAATATAGGCATTAGCAGTAAAAATATAACGAGTTAACGATTTTCCTCAATGTTTTTCAATGATTATTTATGCCAAACAAAATAAGGAGAAAACATTTGTCGGTTATCTTACTTCCTATATAAAACTCAGGTTTAGCAAAGAAATCAAATAAATAACAGGGATGTGGATAGATAGTATACCATGTGCATTTCAAGAAATATGAAATGTTCGATTCCTTTTTATGGCATCTTTATATGTGATTCCAGTCTCAAGTGATCTTCTATACCGTGTATGTTTTTAGTTGGTGGTGGTGGTTAGGCTATGATTTAGGGGTATAGCACTGAGACTTTTTTTTAAGTAAACAACAAAATACTTAGTCAGGATGAATTTAATGGTGTAAATAAGAATATACATTATTGAATGTACAACACCTCCACAAGGATGATGTATATCTTACATCTTAACATATATATTATTATTAAGTGAACTACTAAGTCCATAAATTTTATGGTCAGTCCATTTTCGTATTGGGTTTTAGCTCCTCGAAATGACATATCCGAGAGTTTCAATTCTATGTTGGGTTTAACTCCTTGAAGGTGACATATCTAGTTTCAATCGAGGTCTAGCGAAGAATTACGCTCTACAGAGAGTCCTAGGTCAAGATCAAGGGCTTGCCGATCATCCAAGTGCTCTACACACATCTCCATTTTATAAGACAAGGGTTTGTTATTATAACAATGAAATAAATATTGTTTAAAGTGTCTTTCAATTTTTTTCTTAAACATAAATGTATTGACATTTATAGTGTGAAAAGTGTGATTTGCAGGGGGCTAGTTATCGTTTATAATCCCAATGAAGAGGAGCACCAACAATTACCACAAGCGTGATGAAATTGTGGGGGGTTGGTTGTTGATAACCATCGCACAAGTTCTTCATGTGCAATAGATCTGAAGCATATATTTCTCCTTTGGATGGATGGTTAGATCGACATCGGAGTATCGAATTGGGTGTCTCCTTACCACAATCACTGTTGGAAAATTGGTTTTCATTGATGTTAACCCTAGAAGATGTATAGAAGCCTATAAAAGTGATGGGTGTATTTGAATAAGTATCCAAAGTGGTCCCCTTATGGCGTATATTTAAGCATGACCCTCATGAGAATATGCTTTGAAGAATTCTACAAGAAACCCTGAGAATATGGTTAGTAAGCCCCAGAGGTGAGGTCATGAAGCCTGAAGTTGATTGGAGAAAAAGAGTATGAAGGACATCATAAATGCATGCAAAAATCTCATAGATGAATGGTCCTCATCATACCATTTCCAATGATAGGTGGTATGTCATGTGGTTCATAATGGTTGAAAATTTATACCCTATTAAATATGAAGCCCCTAAGTATGGTTAAAAATCCCTAAGCGGTTGCAACACAAAGTTACAAGTCACCCCCAAAATTAATTAAAGGAGATTTTTTTTTGCAAATAAGAAGTTACAGGTCAGCCCTAAAGTCAAAAAAATGAATTACTTGGAAGAGTATAAATACACATCAAAGATCCTCTCATTATGACCAAGTAAGTTTCATAAATAAAGTATGTGATCTCTTAGTGAATATGAGGTAGCGAATTTGAAGAAGTGAAGGATTGCGAAGGAAGGAACTCTCATAGCCATAGATATGAGAAGGGTATCTGGTAACCCTAATTGAGCAGAATCCCATGAGTCAGGTATAGGGCGTCCTACAAGGCCCCCACAGGTTGCACATAACTTGTCTTGCGAGGCCCTGTGAGTTGCATAGTTTTGTCTAGCGAGGTTGAAGGAAAGGTTGAAGAAGGAGCTATCTTCTTTATGATGAAGTTGAGGGAGGTCTCTTGGTCTGCGATCTTGTACACCAGGCTGTTACATGATTAAATGTATGTCTCTATGTATGTTTTGATGGTTATATTTTGGAGAGTTTTGGTATATTCTTTGAAGCATATCTTGGAGTTTTTTGACACATGGCTAGAGGCATGTCTTGGTGATTTTGGACATATGATTTGAGAGATATGGCACATGCTTTGCTGTAAATTTTGGAAATCATGGCTTATGCTTTGTTGCACATATTAGAGATATTGGTACATGCTTGAGACATATTTTTGGAACATGCTTGGCACATGGTTTGAGGCATATCTTGGATGTTTGGTACATGCTTGAGGCATATTGTTACATGAGAATCCCCCTGTAGACAAGTGGATTCCATCTTGGGCTCTAGAATCCTAAGACCAAGACAAAAAGGGTGCTAACATTGGTCACTTAAATCCTTTTAAATCTAGTTAAACTAATGTATAGATAAGAGGAAGAAAGGAGTACCTTTTTAATGATGTTCATCCTCTCATAGTCCGAGTTGATATTTGATCCCCAAGCTCCTCGATAATTCCTACAAAAAAAACAAAAAAACCAAAGGCAGAACAAGCTTCCTATTCTACTAAGATTAGCTTGAAACCAGATCTATCTAATAGAGACAAGTTCATGTAGAATAAACAAAACCTTGAAAGAAACAGACCAAGCACATATGTATATTAATGAAAACAAAGCAAAGTGCTTACAACCATGATGTAGATGAAACAACTTTGCCAAGCTCTCCTTGTCCAACCCTTTGCTCAAATAATCCACACAAAATGATGATGCTTCAATGATAAATCTCCCTTATGAGATCATAAGTTTGATGCCTTCAATGTCTCTTCCTTTCACCATGAAGAGGCCTCCTTATATAGCCTTGGAGAGGCCTAAACACTTAAGATATTCTTGGGATAGGTTGAGGATCCTTCTCCTTTAGTTGTGGATCTTCCATAAGATCGAGCTTTGACCTCGGATCCGAATCCAACCAACTCCAGAGATGAGTTGGATTCTTCCCCGATTTCTCTCAACAATCCAAAATTCGCTCAAAAAAGGCTAGCACTCCCTCATAATGGGGAAAAAAGTTTTTCAACACTCCCCCAAAAGAGGGTACAAAGCATTGGCACTCCCTACCAGTGTATAGGGGAGCACTGCCTTCCAAAATTGATTTTTGAGTGGTTTTTTCCATGGAAAAAGACTTGTACTCTCTGTCAAATGATTTCTCCTCTTCAAAACCAATCTTTTGAGGTTTCTTTTGAGTGTTCTTGATAATTTCGTTCGAGACACGACATAGGCAATATGAAAATATGATTTTGTGACACTTGCGGCCAAAATGAGACACTTGCGACATTGGAAATGATGACACTAGGCCATCATTGTAATGAGTAATTTTATGTGTAACAGATTTCCCCCCAAAGTGCGAAGTCAGAAGATGGGAACTGATGACTGAAGTACTTTGTATAATTTTTCAAGCAAGGGTATGGACTTAGAGAACCTGGAAGAAGCTACACACAACCATCAAACAAATATTATGACATGTTTCAAACCCAAGGCAAGCATACCTATGCTTGAGTGATAAATACTTTCAAGGTATGGCCGCCATAAAATACACTGCAGATCCATAATTATATTGACAAAAAGGTATAGCCACTGAAGATACAATGTGGATATATACTCCTATGACCTGAACTGATTGTAGCCACGAAGAATACACAGTGGATCTACAAGATGACAAGACATAGCCATGACCAATACAAAGTGGATCTATATGACAGTATATGTGTCAATGTTAAAAAAAAACTCCGTCGCAACCTGGGAAAAATACATATAAGAGTGATGTCTCAACCCAAGGTCTTCTTACTGATCCCGATGTAGTACAAATCTAACCATGTGAATAGATGTCCTAATGTCAAACATGGAATAAACCACTTGATTACCGGTCAATGAGATAAACCGTTAACAAGCACAAGGGAAATCACCATTGATGTCAATGATTCCCAAGGTACTCTAGTACATTACAACGAATGTGAATGGATGAGCTTAAGTTGAACATCCATGGAATCATCCGATCAGAGGTCAATGATGTAAACCCACTGTCGGACGCGAGGAGGCCTTCCATTGAGGCATGCAGGTCCCATGGTACTAACTGGTTTCTATGTCTAGTTCCAGGATAATGTGTTGAAGTTGATAGGAACAAACTCATCGAAGGAGGGCCTTGATGTATCCCCAATCAATGAAATGAAAATGAAATAGAGATAAAATTGGTGGATCAAAAGAACATGGACTGAAACGGGTGTTGAAACAAGAAATTTGTGATGGTTGACTCTCGAGGCAGATACTTCCATTGAACACTGAGGCACAATAGCAAAAACATGACATGGACCAAAACACAATTATGCAATGGATACAGTGACTTTTGTCAGGTGACCCAAAGGAGTAAGAAAACTCAGAGGATTGGTTCAGTGAAGAGGTTTAGCGGATTAAAATGCATGCAAAGACAAAGTGCCGTGTTCAAGGGCGACTGTAAGAGTTACTGGTAATGTTCTCAAAAACTTCTTGGCTTGCTTTTTTCAATTTTTCCCCCATCTAGACAGACGAGTACCTCTTTTTGATTTAACGAGCTCGAGGAGGGTAGCACATGCTTGATATAACTCACCTTCAGTAAGTCCCTCTTCCTTTATTTAACGAACTGGAAGAAATAAGGGTTCGTTCCCGTATAGGCCCTTCAATGTATGACTGTTTAACGAGTCCAGAGAAGGTAAAATCAGTGGTTTTTCATATTTAGAGAGTCTGAAAATGACTTAAAGACGACTCCATGTTGTTATTTTTCGTAATGTTAGTATCGCGAGGCCTAAAAAGAGATAAATTATCACTCAAAAGATGCCCTTTCAAACCTTTTAATGAGTGGTAAAGGAAGCAAGATCACTCGACAATCTTTTCACATTTAGAGAGTCCAAAAAGAGCTTAAAGACGACTCCAGAGGGTTCCTTTTTCGTGTATCCATGCGAGTCTGAAAAAGAGATAAAGGTTTACTCGGTGCGTTCTTATGTTTTTTTGAGCGTGAGAATGAACTAAGACTATGCTTGTTAATGTGACAAGATGAAAATCTAACAAAACTGCGCTGAAACCTGTCAATAATGTCAAAACTGCATGCTAGCGTATTAATATGGCCTCCAAAATATTTCTTAGAAACCCAAAATAACTATGCTTTGGAAAAAATGAAATTTATAATAGTAAAATGGGGTAAAAATGTCTTTTACCATTTCATTTGTGCAAATATTTGTAGCAGTGGAGAATTTGAGCTTTGGAGGGTGAATCTTTCTTTGTTTGGTGCTGGAGCTATGGTCAGTTATTTATGTTGCCGTCTGGATCAGGTTGGTGCTTTTCTTCCTCTCTTCAATTTGTACAGTTTAAATTTTGTTTTAAGGCAATGACTAGGCTTTAAAAATGATGCCCTGGGTTGTCTCAACCATCCAAAAGGGATTGACTCTCCTCTAGAATTAGAGGGGGAGTGCTTCTCGATTTTGTAAGCACGCCTGCAAGCTGTTAAGGGAGTGCCAATGCTCTGATGTGAGAGTGAGAAGGGTGCTGGCCAAAATGCACAAGGAAAAATTGCCCAAAAACGCCAGCACTCCTCTAATGTGAAAAGAGGGGTGTTATATTTTTCCACAATGTCCTGTCAGCCATCTTAAGGGAGTGTTGGCGCCCTGGTGTGCATGTATAAGGGGCGTTGGCCTCATAAATGAAGCAAAAATGTTTTTTAAAGTTTTTTGTTGCCTAATAATTATTGAAAAAGCGTGACTAATGGCTTTTGGTTGTTGATGATTGTAGGTAAACTTGAAAAAATTCATGATCTAGTGGAAAGAAGGAGAGCACAAGCTTGATGATGTGGCTGCCTTGCAAAGTCCCCGATCAAGGGCCTCCTTGAGGAATTGCAGTCTCCTCAAGTTCTTCAAAATGCAAAAGATGAAGAAAGAGATTCTTCTTCTTGAGTATATGATCGGGCTGTGGAACATTGCAGAACAAGGCTTCCAAATTGGAACGCAACTTCTTACCATCGAGTTGGAAGATGTGTACTTCCTGACCAACCTCTCAAAGAGAGGGGCTCCCGTTATTTTATCCGAACAGAGGGAACTTCTTGTGCCTGTAGATGAGTACTTGGAAAACCATTGTGTCCCAGGATCAAGATTAGTGGGAGGTAGAATCACAATCAAAGACATCATGGATCTACTTCTTCGGTCCATTGTATTTGCCATTATGAGTATAGCAGGAAGTACCAGCTCACACTTGGTTTCAAGATCATAGGTGGCCTATGGTTTACAATGTTTAGAGACAATACTATTTAACTGGAGTGTAGGGTTCCTTCAGAATGTGAAGGAGCAGATTACGAGATGCAGAGCAGGGAAACTGAAGTAGTTTGGATACGGTTCATTCTTGGTTTCGTTCTTCTTAGAACACATTCCTTAGATGCAACCTCAAATTGCGTTAGCAGTACAGGTAGTGGGAGAACCACTTATGGAGCGATGGACTAGCCTGTCTCTGAGACTAGGCTCAGAGTCAGAGTTCAAGTTCATCAGTGATTTCTTCGCTTCGTTGAGACGCCAATTGATCGTGATAGAAGACTTCCCATACGCCGAAGTGGATTTCCGGGGAAGCATGGACTTGGCTCTTCCAGAAGGGGAGGACTGAAATGCGTCAGGTGAGAAACCAAAATGATATTGTCAAGTGTTTTTTGATTTTAAAAATATAGTATTTTTTTGGGTACGTAGAAGAGTTTCTAACGGATGTATCATTTCATCATGTAGACAGGGGAGTAACACATCCGGTAGAGATACCAACATTGAGGCGCTGCAGGGATGCTCAGATAGAAGTAGATCCTGAGGTAGTGACAGGGGGTCTCTGAGAGGTGGAGACAAAACTTCGTGGTCTCACGATGGGTATCCCTCCTCTAAAGAGGGAGGACGTACCCTTGCATTTGCAGAGACACACAGTGAGAGTCCCTGAGAGTATTAACTCTTTACTGAGATGAGTAGCCCGTGCGGTGGTGTGATACTTAGAGCACAATGTGATGCGGGAGGACTAGGAAATCACTGATATATTTTTTGTATAGCCTTTATGACGATGTTATGGGCATGAGGACCCAACATTTTTCCCTTCTATGTACTTTTTTGATGTTAATCAAGCATTTTCTGTCACGCCGTATATATATAGATATCCGASTTTTTACAGTGCCAAATGATGTTTTTAATGTGATGTGTTTTGATTTACATGTGATTTATGATTTATTTCCTTTATGAAACCTTATCTATGTGCGAGATACCGATCCATGATGTAATTGGCTAACGAATCCGAAATGGTATTGAGTTCTCTTGGTTTGTGTCTGTATTCGATAAAATCAAACATTCGTTCAAGTCGACGAACTCTTAAGTGGAAACATAGCAGGATAGTATTGCAAATAGCGTATATTCAATTAAGTTGATAGACCATGAGTTGAGAGTCTAGGTTAACGATCATACGAGAAACACCTAGGGAGGAGGCTTTGGTTGAATGTCCGATGATAGCATGATATTCTGCCATGTTGTTAGTTGTCGATCCTAAGCAAATACCTCCTGAAATCACCAACTCATTAGAGTGGTAAACGACCCAAGATGTAGAAGCAATGTTATGGGTGTGTCGACTAGCGCCATCCGAAAACCTGAAAAAGATAGGAAAGGAAGATTTCATCTATGCATGGAAACACAAGACATAGTATAAGCGGCTAAGGAAAAAACTCGAGCACGCAAAAGAAAAATACACACCAAACTAGAATACAATAGTTTACAAAGCATGCATGCTAGATGTTCTATGCATAGTACTTCTTAAGGTGAAGCCCATTTTGGGGCTCACCCAGAGAGATTCCATCATAGTCTACTAGCTTGTAGGTGCTTCAATGTAAAACATGTTTCACGAAGTAAGGACCATGCCATAGAGGTTATAACTTACCTGTCCCTAACTTATCATGATCCTGGTCATAAACGAGGACTAGGTCTCCTTCTGCAAAAGTACGAGGGTGGACAAATTTGTCGTATTTATTCTTGATTCTCCTTTGATATGTCTCGTTAACGAGAGCAGCATCACGACGTGTTTCATCCAACCTGGTCAGGAGTAAGAAGCGTTCTTCAGCATAAGTATGAGGAAGGAGTTCTACTTTGAGTTTCAACGAGGGAATTTCACACTCGATTGGTAGAACAACTTCTATGCCATATACTATCTGGAAAGGAGTGAATCCAGTAGTAGTTTTCACGGAAGTATGGTAAGACCAAAGAGCGGAGAAAATTTGTAGATGCCAAGATGTCTTGTTTTCCCCTACCATACATTGAATCATGGTTTTAAGGACCTTGTTGATAGATTCAACTTGCCCATTTTCCTGAGGATAGTACAGGGATGAGTTTTCATGGCGAAAACCCAACTTGGCATGCAACTCACTCATCATCTGGTTTTGAAAGTGTGAACCATGATCGGTGACAATGGCTTGTGGAACACCAAAGCGATTGATGATGTTGTTGAAGAAGAAAAGAGTTGTAGTATGACCATCATTCAGAAAGGTAGGCATAGCCTCAACCCATTTTGTGAAGTAATCGACGACAATGATGATGTAACCGTGCCCCCCAACTGAGGTAGGCTTACATTGCATGAAATCAATGCCCCATTTGGCAAAGGGGCCAATGAAAATAATAGGATGCAACAGAGCAGGGTGGGTGCGTGCATTTTTGTGAAAATCTTGGTAGGGTGGGCATTTTTTGATTGCCTCAATACAATCTTTGAAAATAGAGGGCCAAAAGTAGCCATCACGTAAGATTTTCCGAGCTATAGCCATCCCAGAAAGATGACCACCACAGGATCCAAGGTGACAGACATTAAGAACGTGTTTAGCCTCTCCACGAGTCAAACATCGTCATAGGATAGTATCAATACCACGGTGATACAAAGTGTCACCGATGATAAGGTAGTGACGAGAATGATGGTGAATACAACGATGTTCTTCATGAGAGATATCGAGTTGAAAATGTTGGGTCTGGAGATAAAGAAGGATATCTCCATACCAAGGTTTGGACGTGCTAATGAGGAACAGAGTCTCATCAGGGAGAGAATCTTTGGGATCAGTATTGTCATCAACATGGGGAAGGTCGTAGATAATCTCAACAAACACCAAGTATTTTTTAGCTTCGGACTTCGCAAACTTGAGATTGAATTATTGAAGGATGACAATCCATTTGGAATATTTTCCCCCAAGAACTTGATGTGTCAGAATGTGATACATGGGGTTAGAGTCCACGATAACTGTGGTGGTGCGTAGAAAAATGTAATGACAAAATCTCTGGATAGCGATGATAGCTGCCAGAGACAACTTTTCAACATGTGAATATCAGAGCTGTGGACCAGATAGACTTTTGCTAAAATAATATA
>JASDQU010587133.1:49415-74626 GCA_032191745.1 Picea mariana | reverse complement strand
GGACCATTCATTATAAGGTTGCAGATCTAATGATAGATATTATGTTAGGGTTTTTTTCCCTAGAAGGCAACCCTCTTTTATGAGGGAAATGTATTGCGGCTATGGTTGATGGAGAATATTGTATTCTGAGATAGGAGACAGTGAGAGAAAGAAGAGGAGGTTACAACTGGTTTGTTGTCGGTTGTATCCCTTCATATGCTGGATAATAATAAAGGAAGGACCTGGCAATTTCTCTGGTGGACGTAGCCCACACTGGGTGAACCATGTAAATCTGTGTCTCTATTATATTGTGTATCTTCTGTGTTTTGTTTCCACATTTGTTTTATTTTATTGCTCCACGGTCCTGTTTTTCTAACACTCTTGAACTAACACCATAGAAATAGTGGAAGTAGAGGCTACTAAGTAAAGGATATAGTCCTTCGTGTAATTCAGAGGATGCAACAGAGGTGCATTGGTCAATGCATGGTTAAGAGCAGCAAAAGATTGTTGAGCAGTGTCATCCTAGATGAAAGGGGTGTCTTTATGAAACAATCACATAAATCCTTTGGTAATCTCAGCGTAGTTACAAATGAAATGACGAAGAAAGTTTTCTTTCCCCTACAAACTTTGGAGTTGTGTCAAATTATTAGGTGGAGTTAAAGCAAGGATAGCCTTAATTTTTAGGGGATCCACCCGAATCCCGTCCTTGGAAACAACGAAGCTAAGGAGTCGACCTAATTCAACGATAAAGATACACTTATGTGGGTTCAAATGAATGTGGTAGAACCGACATCGAAGAAAAATAACCCGTAGATGACCAAAATGGTCTGATCGACATGATGAATGGGCAGGTAAATCGTCGAGGTAAGGTTCCGCAATATGTTTGATATCGTGGAAAGCATATGACATGGCCTGCTGGAATGTAGCACCAACGTTTTTGAGGCCAAATGGTAGTTTCCGATAGGAGAAAGTTCCCCACGGGAAGATGAAGGCTATCTTATGTTGATCAATAGGTAAAATGTCAATCTGGCTGTACCTTGAGAAACCATCCATGAAAGAGAAAATCACACTACCTGCGCAATTACCAATGATCTGGTCGATGAAGGGCGTAGGGTAGTTGTCTTTCAGACAAGCCTTATTGAGGTCCCTATAATCAACGCAGACATGAATGGTCCCTTTCTTCTTAGTGACCAGAACAATATTCGAAACCCATTCCGTCAAAGGGACAGGATAGATGAAGCCATATTTCAATAATTTCTCAACTTCTGCCTTAATAGCCGCAGTCTTCTTAGGATGAACCGGGTGGAGTTTCTATCGAACATGTTTTACACCTAGGTAGGTTTTAATATTGTGCACAATGATCGAAGGATCGATCCCTGGAATTTCCTCGTAGCTCCAACCGAAGACATCGCAAAATTATTTAAATAAAGAGGTATAAGAAACCACTTCTTTGGACGAAAAATTAACACCGAGATTAATATTTTCCACGACACCTTCCTTGATCGAAATGTCAATAACGACCGCAGAGGTAATGTTTCCTAAATTCCCCTAAGAAATAGTATCTTATGTAAGTATGGGTGATTGTGGAAAGTTGACAACATCCGGGGGGGGAATATAGAGTGTATATATTCCTGTATTTATTCAAGAGGTGGAAGAAAAGAGGATCGATGATGGTTATCATCCCAAGGTACATTGTCAATGCTAAGCATTTCCATGATAGATTCATCAGATGGAAAGATTTGAGAAATGTAGTCAAAAGCAGACAACAAGGAATTTAACCAATATGGCATTGAGTAGGTGTCGGGTGCCAAGAGATGTTGGTCATCCAAAGAGGCAACGCTGATTGAATAGCAATGTATGAATCCTCGGATGTAATAACTGGCATGGTGTGACCTAGCACATCGAACTTTAGAGGACTAGGTACAATCCAGGGATTAGATGATTCCAAAGATTGATAAGTCATAGTCGAAATCATATTGACTGTGGCAATATGATGCGTGGTAGGAGGAAGTGGTGCAGGGAAGGTACCCATGAGGGTGGAATATTTTAACAATCCTGCACCAACACTTTCATACGTGATCTTGTGATCTCCCAAGAATGTAATATTGTTGGTAGTGGGAGCACGAGCAGCGGGTGTATAAAAATCTAACTGATCGACAGTGACAATTTTTCCCTGATGAGGAAATTGTATACATCGAAACATCGACGAAGCAATGACAGTCATAGCATAAAACCAACTTATTCCAAGTAACAATTTGTAATTGAGGGGGGCATTGACCACATCGACGTCAACATAGACGGTTTTTCCACCCAACTGAATGGACAAGGACTGCAAGAGTCCATGGGGATGAAAACCTCACCCATCGAATGCATGCAACATCGTTGGGGATTTGTTAAGTGTGGGTGATTTTAAACCTTTCCAACATGCTAAAGACATGACACAAGTAGAGGCTCCCTCATCCAAGATAATCGGTGAATTTGTTGATTGTGAACAACAACATCAATTTCGAAAGCAAGTTGGTGAGAGAGTCAAGACATAAAATTGTCCAGGTTAAACATGATATTGTTGGATGACTCAGGATCAAAAGCGCCAATAGCAGCCAAGAATGTTCTACATTGACTGGGGCAGTTTTGTAGAACTTCTAACGTAGACATAACCCATGGTGCTTGAGCCAAATCTTCAACAATGTTGTAGTTCTGGGCGTCACGTGAACTAGGATTAAAGGTAGATTTATGGATAGTGCTCTTAGGAGGGTGTAATATAGAGTCGAATGTAGGTTTCTCAATCTAAAGTGATCCAGATGGAGGACTAGCAGATGGAGGACTAACGGAGGATGGTGATGGATCTGGTAAAGTACCATTAGTGACCTTTCCTTTGTCAGGTTTAACTGGTGTGTCGTAGGTCATAGAGAGGGTGGTTAAATCAATCCCATTAAATAGATAAATATGGGCACTTGTTGAGGATTCATCATGAGAAGGGTGGCTGGAATTGCCCCCTGGAGAGGGGGTTTGAGAAACCATAGATTGTTACTGAGGAAAAGGATGAGTAAGCACAGTGGGTTGAGAATTCCCCTTAAAAAGTTTGGCCACTTCATCATGATGTGGACAGTCTTGAGTGTAGTGATCATCACCACAAATAATACATGGTAATTTTGGCTTCCTTTGTGGTTGCTTTTCGGTAGCAGGTGGTGGGTTTTGATCTTTCAGTTGTTCATTGTTATTATTCTTCTTTGGTTTATTTTTTGTCTTCTTCTTACCTCCAGATTGTTGTGAAGGGGAAGATTGAACTACATTTACCTCAGAGATTTGATTTTGGGGGGAGGTAGAGGAGAGTGCATTCGAATTCGGAGTGGATGCCAGAGTAGATCGATTTGTCGTTCCAGTCGACTGGGAAGGAGATTGGGTTTTGACAGAGCCGATAACTCCATCTACATGTGACATAGATGACGGTTTAGATGGATCAGTATTTGTGCGGGTAGAATTTGGGATCAACTCATACAAAGTACTAGATTGGGAATAAACCAAATCTAAGTACTGAGCTGGAGAAATGGCCTCTTCCCCGATGACTACACCACCCATGGTGACATCACGAGCAATTGGGGGTAATAGTGATTTAGTAAACCATTCCACCAATAACTGGTCATGAATGATTTCTTTGATCAACCTTCGCCATCATCTCCACTCATGAATATGATCGAAGATATGCACAGAGTTAGTCCAACGAAGGGAGGTCAAGAGTTTGGTACCCGTCTCGTATCGAATGGGTAGTTGAAACTGTGTGAGAAAGGACATGGAAAGGGAGTTAAAATCTTGGAAAGAACCACATGGAAGTTCGATATACCACTTGGTTGCTGAGCCCGTAAGTGTTCACTGAAAAAGACATAAATGGACAGAATCATCCATTAAGGAGTTTGATGAACACCATAAATGGAAATTCATCACATGATTGTTCGGGTATTCTCCATCTTTACTGTCAAATTTTGGAATATCAGAAGGTAATTTAGCAAGGATGACTGGCCAAAAAGGATAATGCAATATAGGATCATTGGTAGTTGTCGTTTAATGTGAGGATGATACTGGTGTGGCATAGGGACACCAATAGGACTGTAAACTAGGTTGGGTGGATAATTATATCCAGTAGGTCCTCCTACATATGGTTGTTGCTGACCAGAATAAACATGATTCTATGATGGTTGAGAAACTTGTGGATATGGAGGTTAACCTGATGGGTTCTGAGGATTATAATTCGGTTTCTGGGTTTGCCCATGAGGGGGATAAACATTTTTTCCATAAGGAGGATAAGGTTGTTGTTGTCCTTGAGAATGTTTCCCCCCATGGAATAGAGGATTTCCCGAAAAAGGAACGTGCCAAGGATTTGGTGTCACATTCTGTCCATAAAATGGGTTATGGACTCTAGTCTAAGTCCCCCCCCCAAGTAGAGGTTGTATCTCATTTTAAGTTTGACCACCAAATGGAGGTTGCGCCCCAAATGGAGGCTGCCCCCAGAGGGATTTTTCCCCATAAATGGAGGCTACCCCCAGAGAGAGGTTTCCCCCCAAATGGTGGTTTCCCCCCAAATGGAGGTTGCCCCCTAGTGGGAGGTTGAGTGCCCAGAGGGATTTGGAAACTAGAAGTGAATGAATGACCGGAGATTCCAACCGGATTGGAGCTACCAAGACCAGTTCCTCCAAACAAAGGTGTAGGGATAGAACCTCCGGGTGTAACCTGGGTAGTGTTGGTAATGGAAGGATTCAAAGCTCTGTACCCAAGTGGAACAGATGGATTTGGTCTAAGTGGTGTTCCAAACAGAGCCTGGGATGGTGTCACATTTCTGGTGGGGATTATAGCAACATGTGGGACCATAGTGGAATGGACCATCTGGATACTAGGTTCTGAGTGAGAACCAATCAACAATTGGTCTGCAATGGTGATGACATTACTAGTCGTGCCAGTAAAGTGATTTAAAGGTACCGTATAACTAACAAACGTCTTAGTCACTTGTGATGCCATAGTTCGATCGATACTCGCTCCTAGGTTACCATATAGATCACATACTGTCAAAGAGACAGAACCAAAACCAGAGGTTCCAATAGTATAAGTGGGGGTCCTAAATGATTCACTTTGGAAAAAGGGATCCTCTACTCCAAATTTTGCGTGAGGTTTGGTGGGTACCTCAGTATCCTCAATAACAACAACCTCTCCAGATGCGTTCACCCACAACAGATGCGATTCCCACCTAATACTCAAAGCTGGGTTGATTCAAAAAGCTTCCAAAAAATCGGAAACAACTCAGAACTGTTCCAAAGAGTGTGTGCTTCCAACCTCAGAGCCTAGTTTGTTATGAGCTTCAGAAGGGCCTTCTAAAGAGTTGGGAAGCAAAGGTAGATAACCCTCGGGATATTCTAGGGGTAACCCTTGCATCCTACGTGAATGACGAAGGTTGATGCTGCTTGATCTAAGTAACGAATAGAAAAATAAATCTATGGCCGACCAATGAAAAGAAACAACATACACTAAAAATATAGGAATCAAACCAAGAAAACAAAACCTTCTCTCGATGATTGTACTAGTTGGTGATGAAATCCAACATCACATGATCAAGTCAAGAAGGGGCTAGGATATGAGCGGGTGGAACAGTTACGATGGTGACCTACTTAATGGACTTATGCCTTGGTGCAAGCTTCCATGCAGTAATTGTGTATTTACCCTCCAAGGATCTCGAGTGAGTTTGACCAATGTTTGTTCCAAGCACAATGAGACTTCCCTTCACCGTCACCTTGTGTAAGAACCTAAATATTATGGATACTAGGGACACCAACTCGCAGTCATCCCCTGGGCGGGTACAGTCGACTGTCCAGTCCAAACGTATGGGTAGGATAACAAGTTCGAAATCCTTCGAGAGAAATGACAAATAGACTGGTAGAACTTCAGAGGACCCCGAACAGATTCAGAATTCATGAATCACCGAGACCAAATGAAAGTAGTTGAACCTCAATAAGAACCCCCAATATATGATATGACTACTATGAATGGTTGAACCACAGAGGGATAATCTTCATAACTCTCTCGAACGTGACCTCGTGCGTAACCCCTGTGTGAGAGGGGGATCCCAGAAAGCCTATATGACAATTGGATTTTCTCTCCCTATTGCAAGATGCTAGTGTTTGTTTTGAATGCTTTGGAGAGTTGTACTCACAGCCTAATCCAAAGCGCTAATCCTAGTCTAATGTTGGTGGAATATTATAAAAACAAAATGTTCTATATCAATTTTAATTAGTGTTAATTTTGTAGTTGTTCTTTACTCAAGGGTGTATGAAAGTGAACCTTGATGGTATAGTGACTCAATTCCCCAAAAAATGCATAAGAGATGATAAACAGTCTTTTCTTTCAATGAATGCCTATTTAAGGGAAGGAGAAAAATGTTATTTTCACTATCAAACACTAAGATGCATTATCCTCATGCAATTGGTTCTCAATCAAATCCAATATAATGCTAAAATTTTCATAGAATTGTTCTAAGATCCAAAAACCAATCAGAAAAAATATATCCTTTTGTTTATATGTGAATGATAATCAATTTGATGTAAGTCTTCCTATGTCAATCAAAATTTAAGATCAATGAGATTTAAAAAATTAGAAGAAAACTTCACACAAACAAAGACAAACTCTTGTTGTGATCAAACAAGAAACACAAAGAAAACCAAATTCAAAAAGAAAACAAAAATTCTCAAACAAAAAGAAATTTTGGAAAACTGACCTCAAAGATCAAATGGAATGGTTCATAGATCTCTGATTTTCCTTACCATAGATTTCATTTAGTCAGATAAATGAGAAGAAAACAATAATTTGATTTCAAGTCCTCAAAAGAGAAGAGCGATTCAAAGTAACGAAAAAATGTCAAAAAATCCACACAAAAGGTAATCAATTCTCAGGAATCAAGGTGTTGGAGACCCAAACAAGGATACACTGAGGTGATAAGAACTCTGAGAAGATGAAAACAACAAGAAAAGGACTCAGGGTCTAAATCCCTACAAGATTTTTGACAGAAAAAGAGTAGCACTCTAGTGTCAAGGGAACCGGAGTGTTGCAACGCTCTGTGGAAGCCTGACAGGAGGTGCTAACGCTCTGGTAGCAGAGGCAGGGGAGCGCTGGCCTCTCAAAATTCAGAAAAATTCTCAGAAATAAAAAAAATCAAGAAAAATTAGAAATTCAAAGTGTATAGGATGAAGTGAAGAGCCAATCAACGCATCTAAGAATCAGAGACAATATGAATAAGGTCAAAAATGAGTAAAGGCTAAAACAAGATCTATGAAGGAAACCAAAACTGAAATCTTTGATCTCCCCAGTGGAGTCACCAATTTATGTTACAGGAGAATCCCCCTACGGACAAGTAGATTCCCTCTTGGGCTCTAGACTCCTAATACCAAGACAAAAAGGGTGCTAACGTTGGTCACTGACATCCTTTTAAATCTAGTTAAACTAATGTATAGAGAAGCGGAAGAAAGGAGTACCTTTTTAATGATGTTCGTCCTCACATAGTCCAAGTTGAGCTTTGATCCCCAAGCTCCTCGATAAGTCCTGCAAAAAAAACAAAGGCAGAACAAGCTTCCTATTCTACTAAGATTAGCTTGAAACCAGATCTATCTAATAGAGACAAGTTCATGTAGAATAAACACAACCTTGAAAGAAACAAGCCAAGAACATATGTATATTAATGAAAACAAAGCAAAGTGCTTACAACCATGATGTAGATGCAGCAGCTTCGCCAAGCTCTCCTTGTCCAACTCTTTGCTCAAATAATCCACACAAAATGATGATGCTTCAATGATAAATCTCCCTTATGAGATCATAAGTTTGATGTCTTCAATGTCTCTTCCTTTCACCATGAAGAGGCCTCCTTATATAGCCTTGGAGAGGCCTAACCACTTAAGATATTCTTGGGATAGGTTGAGGATCCTTCTTCTTCAGTTGTGGATCTTCCCTAAGATCGAGCTTTGACCTCATATCCGAATCCAACCAACTCCAAAGATGAGGGGGATTCTTCCATGATTTCTCTCAACAGTCCAAAATTCTCTCAAAAAATGCTAGCTCTCCCTCAGAATGGGGCATGGAGCATTGAAACACTCCCCCAAAAAAGAGTACAGAGCGTTGGCACTCCCTGATAGTGTATAGGGGAGCGCTGCCTTCCAAAATTGATTTTTGAGTGGTTTTTTCCATGGAAAAAGACTTGTACTCTCTGTCAAATGATTTCTCCTCTTCAAAACCAGTCTTTTGAGTGTTATTGATAATGTCACTCGAGACATGACATAGGCAAGATGACAATATGCTTTTGTGACACTTGCGACATTGAAAATGACGACACTAGGCCATCATTGTAATGAGTAATTTTGATGTGTAACACAAATTTTGACACATACCTTTGGCACATGATTTTTTCCATATCTTGGATATTTTGGTACATGTTTGAGGCATATTTTGGTACATGTTTTGATGCATATCATGGTGATTTTGAGCACATGATTTGGAGATGTCCTTTGGTGATGTTGGCATAAGATTTATGTGGTTATTGGTATGGATCTATTTTTGATGATGATGATTATGTATTAGTATCAATGACGATTAAAGTGACAGTTATAGTGACAAGTTGAGTTTGGTTTTGATGATGATGATTTATCACTATCAGTGACAATTACAGTGACATGTTGAGTTTGGTTTTGATGATGATGATTTATCACTATCAGTGAAAATTACAATGATAGGTTGAGTTTGGTTTTGATGATGATGATTTATCACTGTCAGTGAAAATTACAATGACAGGTTGAGTTTGGTTTTGATGATGATGATGATGTATTCGTATCAGTGAAGGTTACAATGACATGTTGAGTTTGGTTTTCATGATGATGATGTATCAGTGACAACAAGAGTGACAGGTTGAGTCTCACACTATATTCTAAGGAGGAAGGAAGGGGTAAGGAAATGGAGTTGAATCCTCCTTCCGGTTGGAGCCGTAAAATCTATGGAGTCGTAGATTCCTTCAGGCTGCGGCCTGTAAAACAAGGGAGTTGGAGCCTCCTTCTAGTTGGAGTTGGAGAATTCAGGGAGTTGTATTTTCCTTCAGGTTGGAGCCTGTAAATTAGGGGGTTGGAGCTTCCTTCTAGATGGTGCTGGAGAATTCAAGGAGTTGTAGCTTCCTTTAGGTTGGAGCCTGTAAATAGGGGGTTGGTGCATCCTTCCAATTAGTGTTGGAAAAGTTTTGAACTTGGTGCTTCATGTGGATTTAATATTCAATATATATATTAAAAATCCTTCTGTGGTATTCTCCCATTTGGGTTTCCATGTAAAACTCTTATGTACTATGTATCTATGGTTATATGTTGGTGATATCTTGAATGCAATCATATGTGATAAATTGTTGATAACTTAACGGTTACATGTTATGGTTAAAAATGGTAAAATTGATCAATATAGATTCACCCCTCCTCTCTATATTGGTGAATATTCCAACAAGTGGCATCATACTAGGTCCTTCAAAAAAAATCTAACCATTGGAAGGTAGATCATGGATTACACAAACAATGAAACACCAATTTTTGATGGTCAGAATTATGAGAGATGGAGCCCAAGAATGAAAGTATTTTTAGAGGCACATGGGTATGATGGTTGGTAATCAGTTGTTATAGGATACACCATTTCAAAGAAAACTCCGAAGATTGCAACCAAGAAGGAATTACAAAGGAACAACAAAATAACAATGGATGCCATCTTGGGTGGATTCCTGATTTGGTAAAATATGAGGGGCAATGCTCATCTGCCAAATAGTTTTTGGATAAGCTACATCATATCTACTCTAAGGGATCTCTTATTGCAATCACAGATCCAAAACATGTTGATCAAAATAAAGAAGATGTTGAGATAGATCAAGAGGAAATAAGTTGATCATGTCAGATAGATCTAGAAGAAGAAATTGGAAATGGTATGACAGATCATGATGAATAATATTATGAAGAAGGCGAAGTGGAGCTTGAAGAAAAATTTAGTCAACAATAAAGAAGACTTGAATAAGAAATCATCTCCTTGAAAACCCAACTTGAAGAAGAAAATAGAATGAAATGTGTAATGAAAATCCAGATGATGAAGAAACAAGAAAATTGTGAGAATCTTGAAGGAGAAGTGGTCTCATCGAGGGTTGAAGTTGAAAATCTCAACAAGAACTTGAAGAGTACTCAAGTAATAAAATATATTCTCGGCTATCAAAGGTCACCATTCAATAAAGAAGGTCTTGGATACATTGGTGAGGCCTTATGCAAAGAAGATGCAAATGCCAATCCCAGCAAGAGCATCAAAGAGAGAGGAAGTTCCACACAACCAGTAATGAAAGTTGAAGAGAAGTGTTCCAAGTTTCCAGAAAAGAAGAATGAAGAGAAGGCTAAGAACTATGTAGGCATTCTCAAAGGAAGTAATCATGGTCAATAAGAGTTAGAGAGGGATGAATGCAAAAGGGGTATATCTCCAAGAATACATTCTATTTACAGGTATCAAAGAAGCTCCATTCATTATGAAGGAAACAACATAAGAGAATATCATGATCAACTAAGGCATGGATTCAGAAGGACTACATCACAATGAGGATCACTTGCTTCTAGGTATCAAAGTTTTTTTCTTGGTTATTGTTTTACTTGTAATAACTTTGGACATAAAGTTGTAGAGTGCAAATCATATGGACGGAATGTTCAAGCAATATATGTTTATGTGCTCCCCTACAATATTGAATGTTACAAATGCCACAACTATGGACATATATATTGTGTTTGTATAAGCATGATGAAGTCTTCCTTAAAGGAAAATATTGATATCAGTTACAAGAAGGTTTGGAGAAGAAAACAAAAACAAGAAGAGCAGGTGAATGAAGAACTCCCAAAGATCAAGCTCACATGATTTGCAGATGTGAGAGATCATGATGAATATACATGTAAAGAGGAAGATGTCAGAACTCATAATGATGACCCCGCAACATAGAAGCCTTATATATTGTTCTAAGCTATCCGACTTGGAGACTCCTAGTAATGTGAATATTGAAGACGGGGAGTCTAAGAAACAACTATTACAGATTGAAGAACTATCTTTCAGGCAGTTTGAAGTGTTTGCAGAATTTGGGAAGGTAGATTATGAATCGTCTGATGGTAGAGTTACAAAATGTCTCATGACATATTGGTTGATTAAGGATAATTTTTTGGAGCAGATCCCCATGAAGGTATGAATAGGTCAGCTAGAAGTTACGCGAAATATCACTAGCACATTTTTTAGGAAGAGACTCACGATTATATAGAGGATTCCAAGCATGTATTCAAGAAGGGATATATTCATTACAGATTCGAGAATGTGTACTTGTTGCAAACTTGTAGAGTTTGATTTGAAGATAGATCATACTAGTGGACATATTTGATTCAACTCGAGAAGAAGGAATATGTGGTGATCATTTGAAACAAACGGGAAAACATTGTGTGTAGTGAGTAACAAATTCATGGGCAGTTTTGTGACATATAAACAATAATGAATTCATGAGATATTTGGTAGGTTTAGAAGACAATACTTGACATAAACCAGAGCAGATACATGGCAGTGGATGAAATAATTAAATCAAGAGGAATTGCAGAAAGGTAGATGGAATTGTTGGCAGTGTCATCAAGATGAATGTTCAATAAAGCATATGACTAAGAAAAGAAGCATATTGACAGGTGGAACCAGCTAGTCATAGAAAGGAAAGTCCTGATATGCACAACAAGATAGGGGGAGAGAAACTATCAAGAGGAAATTGTTGAATGATTATGTCATTGACGGAAGATTAGTAAAGACATGACAAGCCATGAATATTTTAAGTCAAGTAATGAAGGAAATTTGACATGAACACTTTTAAGATATGTCAGTGAATTACATTAGGAAGTACCAATGGAAAATAAGCCCCAAAAGAGAGGAAATTAATCATATATAAGAAACCCCACATTGAACTACACAACATCTTGCAAAGAAGATATGGGGAGAGAAATTGTCAGGAAGTTACCCTTTTCCATTGATTTCAAAGGGGGAGAGAAAGAAAAAAATCATGAAGACAAGGGGAGAAATGATCACAGGAGGAGTATGAGTGTTTCCATCAATGAAAAAGGGAGAGATCATTGGAAAATTGGTTTTCATTGATGTCAACCCTAGAAGAAGTATAGAAGCCTCTATAAGTGATGGGTGTATTTGAAGAAGTCTCTAAAGTGGTCCTCGTATGGCATAGATTTAAGCATGACCCTCACAAGAAGACACTTTGAACAAGTCTACAAGAAACCCCAAGAATATGGTTAGTAAGCCCCAAAGGTGAGTTAATGATGCTTAGAGTTGATTGGAGAAAAAGAGTATGAAGGACATCATAAATGCATGCAAAAATATCATAGATGGATGGTCCTCATCATTCCATTTCCAATGGTAGGTGGTATGTCATGTGGTTCCTCATGATTGAGAAGTTATACCCTCTTAAAGATGAAGCTGCGAAGTATGGTTAAAAGAGCCCTAAAAGATTGCAACAAGAAGTTACAAGTTAGCCCCAAAGGAGAAACGTTGTTGCAAATAAGAAGTTACAGGTAGGACCTAAAGTAAAATAAAGGATTTACTTGGAAGAGTATAAATACACACCAAAGAGCCTCTCATTATGACCAAGCAAGTTTCATAAAGAAAGTATGTGATCTCTTAGTGAATATGAGGTAGCGAATCTAAAGAAGTGAAGGAATACGAAGGAAGGAAGTCTTAGAGCCAAAAATATGAGAAGGGTTACTGGTAACCCTAATTGAGCAGACCTCCATGGGTCAGGTATAAGAAATCCCGCAAGGCCCCCAGGTTGCATGGGACTTGTCACACCAGGCCCTATGAGTTGCATGGTTTTGTCTAGAAAGGCTGAAGAAAAGGTTGAAGAAGGAGCTATCTTCTTTATGTTGAAGTTGAGGGAGGTTTGTTGGTTTGTGATCTTATACACCAGGTTGTTACATGATTAAAGGTATGTCTCTATGCATGTATTGATGGTTATATTTTGGAGAGTTTTGGTGTATGATTTGAAGCATATCTTGGAGGTCTTTGACACATGGATAGAGGCATGTCTTGGTGATTTTGGACATATGATTTGAGAGACATGGCACATGATTTGTTGTACATTTTGGAAATTATGGCTTATGCTTTGTTGCACATCTTAGATATCTTGGTACATGCTTGAGACATATTTTTGGCACATGTTTGGCACATGGTTTGAGTCTTAGATGTTTGGTACATTCTTTAGGAATATTCGACACATACTGTTGCACATAAAAATTACTCACTTCAATAGTGTCGCAAGTGTCGTCATTACAATTGTTGTAAGTGTCGCATCTTGTCTGCAAGTGTCACATATTAACCACAAGTGTCACAAGTGTCACAAGTGTCACAAACATCACACTGCCATCTTGCTTATGTCATGCCTTTAACGACATCACAGGGACACTTAAAACACCTCAAAGACAAGTTTTGAAGAAGATAAATTAGTTGACAAAGAGTGCAAACCTTTTGCCACTGAAAAAACCACTCAAATATCAAATTTGGAAGGCAACGCTCCCCTATGCACTGTCAGGGAGTGTTAACTCTCCCTAGGCCTCTTTGGGGGAGTGCTACAACGCTCTATGCCCCCTTTTGGGGGAGCACTACCCTTTTTTGGGAGAAATTTGGTTTGTTGGAGGAAATCAGAGGACAATCCCCTCAATATCTGAAGGTAGTTGGGTTCAAATCTTGGGTCAAGGAATGATCTTAGGGAAGATCCTCAATTGAAGGAGAGGAATCCTCAACTTATCCCAAAGATCTCTCAAGTGGTTGGGCCTCTCCAAGGTTATATAAGGAGGCCTTCTCGTGGTGAAAGGTACATAAAACATTGGAGATATGAAACGTATGATCTCATGACTGAGATGTCATCAAGGAAATCAGTGTATATTACTTGAGCAAAGGGGTTGGACAAGGAGAACTGGAAGAAGTTGTTGCACCTTCATCAAAGGATTGTAAGTACTTTTACTTGTTCTTATCAATATATCAATGCTTGGCCTGTTTCTTTCAAACTTATGTTTGTTCCACATGAGTTTGTATTCAATAGATAGATCTATATTTGAGCTAATATCAATGGAATAGGAAGTCCATTGTATCTTTGTTTGTTCTACAGGACCTATCAGGGAGATCAGGATTGAAGCTCAGCCTGGACTTTGCAAGGAAAAACATCGTTAATAAGGTACATATATTTCTTCTTATCCTTCATATATTAGCTTGATTAGATCTAAAAGGATTTCAGTGTCCATTTTAAGCACTTTTCTATCTTGGCCTTAGGAGTCTAGAGACCAAGAGGGAATCCGCTTTTCTGCAGGAGGATTCACCTGTAACAGAAATTGACGACTCCACTAGGGAGGAGTTATGATTTTTTTCCCCTTTCCTGGATCTTGTTTTGGCCCTTTTCCCACTCATTTGACCTTATCCATATTGTATCTTTGATTCTTAGATCTGTTTGATTGGCTCTTGATTTCATCATATGCAATTTGATTGACTGAGTTTGCTTGATTTTTTGAGTTTCTGGGCATTTTTCTAAACTTTTGAAGTAGAGTGCTCCCCTACCCTTGCTATCAGAGCATTAACAATCCCTGGTGGTCTTACACAGAGAGTTGGAACGCTCTGGTGCCCTTTACACCAGAGCGCTACCCCTTTTCTATGAGAAATCCTCTAGGTTTTCATTCTTTGGGTTTAGTTTTTTTATTTTTTCACTTGCTCGGAGTCTCATACTCTCAATACATCTTAATCTTGGCCTTAAACACCCTTTTTTCTAAGAATTGATCCTATTTTGTTTGGAAATTTGACATTTTCTTTCCTTTCCTTGAAGTCACTCTTTGTCTTTGCTGATCTAGAGTTAACTTGTTGTTTTCTTCTCATTTATCTGACTACGTGGAAGCTTTTGTGAGGAAATCCAAAGGTCTATGAAACTTTCCATTTGATCTTTGAGGTCAGTTTTCCATCATTTCTCTTTTGTTTCAGGTTTTTTGTTCTTGTTTTCAAATTTGGTTATCTTTGTCTTTCTTGTTTATTTACAACGAGAGTGTATTTTTGTTTGTGTGAGGTTTGCTTCTGATTGTTTAATCCTAAAGTCTAATTAACATTAGAAGTTTTACAACTGATTATCATTCACATATAAGCAAAAGGACATATTTTAGTGATTGGTTTGGATATTAGAAGGCATTTCTGAATTTTTTTAGCATTACATTGGATTTGATTGAGAAACAATTGTATGAGGATGTTGCATCTCAGTGTTTTGAAAATAACTTTCTCTCTTTCCCTTAAATAGGAATTCATCGAAAGAAATACTACTTATCATTTCCTTGTGAATTTTTTGGGAATTGAGTCACAATACCATCAGTTTCACTTTCATACACTCTTGAGTAAAGAACAACTGTAAAATTATCACTAATTAAAGTTTATCTAGAACATTTTTGTTTTTAGAATCTTCCACCAACATTAGACTAGGAATAGTACTTTGGATTAGCCCGTGAGTACAACTCTCCAAAGTTTTTCAAAACAAACATTAGCATCTTGCGATAGGGAGAGAAAATCCAATTGTTGTATAGGCTTTCTGGGATCCCCCTCTCACACAAGGGTTACACACGAGGTCGCATTCAAGAGAATGATGGGGATTATCCTTCCATGGTTCAACTGTTTGTAGTGTTCAGATCGTATATTGGGGGTCTCTTGAGGGTATACCCACGATTATGTGTGGGAGCCTCTCGAGTTGATTTCAGACTTGTTATCATTCCCATACGTTTGGATAAGACTTTCGACTATACCCACCTAGGGGTTGACTACTAGTTGGTTTCCTTAGTTTCCATAATCTTTAGTTACTTACGCGAGGTGATGGTGAAGGGAAGTCTCACTGTACCTGGAACAGATGGTGGTCAAACTCACTCGGGCTCCTTGGAGGGTAAATCCACAATTACTGCATGGAATCTTGCACCAAGGTGAAAGTCCGTTAAGCAGGTCACCATTGTAACTATTCCACCATATCCTATCCCCTTCTTGAATTGATCATGCGACATTGGATTTCATCACCAACTAGTACGATCATCGAGAGAAGTTTCGTTTTCTTGGTTTTGATTCCTAGATATTATTAACGTATGTTGTTTCTTTTCATTAGTTGGCCCTATATTTTCAGCGTGTGCTGTTATTCTCCAAAATTGAGCCTGTAGACGATAAAGGTCTTCGTCGATCGCCTAGGATGCAAGGGCTACTTCTGGAAGGATACCAACCCTTACCTCCTAACCCTCCAGAAGACAACTACCGTGGAGAGGTATAAAATCAATCTGACGCTGGGAGTGTTGTTGCTCCTCCGTTAGACAATCCAGAAGGTGCTTTGGTTACGATTGAGAATCCCACTCCTAGCACTACATCTGTGACGACAACCTCTCTCGAACCACTTTTTCTTCATTTAAACTCCCTTGGGAACGTCATAGACGAAGAGGTCCCACAGTTACCTGAGAGAGCATTTACCGAGACATATATGGGATCCACAAAACTGATCTTTGGTGATGAGTATAGGACTCCTATTAATCCTACCATTGCAGTAGATACAAATCCCACACCTGCTCATTCTATAAGGAGGACTTCATCAGGACGCGATCTCTATGAGCATTTTGAATCCATTCGACAACCCTTTCATCCTCATAACCCTCCTGTTGAAACGGGACCATCCAGTCAAACTATAAATCACCCCATCGATTAGGTCATTAACCCTACTGTTACGTTAGCACAATTCCATCCTAATGCTGGACTCATCACCTCTACTCATTCCCAAGGAACTTTGATCCCTACGCCCATTTTTACAAACTTTCACTCTGCAACTCCACATGTTCTGTATGATTTTGTTGGGACACCTTTGCACCGGATAATGCAGACCTTTTCCAGCCAAATACAACCGACTGGAGGGAAACCACCATCTAGCGGACCTATCCCTCCTAGAATACCACCATCCTATGACAGTCCTACCCCTCCCGAGGGACAACCCCCTTTTCATGTTCCTCCTGGAGGGAAACCTCCCTTTGCTAGCCATACCCTGATCATTAATCCACTGCTGGCAGGGGGGAAATAGTTGTTTGCTAGAAACCCTTCACAATCCTGGGGAGTATCTTCGGGAGGCACATTTACCCAATCCCATGTTGGGGGTCACTCATATCATAACCCACAAAGAGGAGTATCAAATCCTGTTCCTTCTGGACCATCTTATGGACAACCTTATCCAGGCATCCCAAACACCACCTAGAGTCCTCAAGGACAACAACCTTATCCTTTCCAAGGGTCTAATGTTTATCCTCCCCACGGGCCTAATGTGTATCCGCCTACGAGATCTACTTCTTACCTTTCTCAAGGGAAAAATGTTTATCCTCCTTATAGGAAAGCAAATCACCCGACTTATAATGCTCAGAACCCATTGGGTTATGCAAATGTTTCTTAGCCATCATCAAATCCTGCTTATCCTAGTCAACAACAACTATATGTAGGAGGACCTAATAGTTAAAATTATCCACCTAACCAAGTTTATGGTTCTACTGGTGTTCCTATTCCACACCAGTATCATCCACAAGTTAACCGACAACTACCTTTCCTTGTGACTCTGGATCTCCCAGACTTGTCTCGGTTAACCAATGATCCTATTTTTCATTCACCGGTTTGGCTAGTTATTCCAGCTAAACTTCCTTCTGATATTCTGAAATTTTATGGAAAACTTGGAGAAGATCCAAATAACCATGTGATGAATTTCCATTTGTGGTGTTCATCAAATTCCCTCATGGATGATTCTATACGTTTGCGTCTTTTCCAGCGACCACTTACTTGCTCTACAGCAAAGTGGTATATTGAACTACCACGTGCTTCTTTTCATGATTTCAACTCCCTTGCCATGTCTTTCTTCACGCACTTTCAACTACCTATTTGCTACGAGACGGGTACTAAACTCTTGACCTCCCTTCGTCAAACTGACTCTGTGCATATCTCTGACCATATTCATGAGTGGATATGACGATGAAGGATTATCAAAGAAATCATTCCTGACCAATTATTGGCAGAGTGGTTTACTAAATCACTTTTACCCCCGATCGCTCGTGATGTCACTATGGGTGGCATAGTCACCGAGGAAGAAACCATTGCTTGGGCTCAGTACTTAGATTTGGTTTATTCACAATATGGTACTTTGTATGAGTTGTTTTTGAATGTTGCTCGAGATAATGCCGACCCATCAAAGCCGTCATCCTTATCTCATGTGAATTGTGTTATCAGTTCCGTTAAAACTCAATCTACTTCCCAGTCGACTGCACTCTCCTCTACCTCCCCCCAAACTCAGATCTCTGAGGTAAATGCAGTTCAATCTTCCCCTTTACAACAATCCAGAGGTAAAAAGAAAGAAAAAAATAAATCAAAAAATACTAATAACAATGAACAACCAAAAAATCAATCTCAAACACCTGTTACCGAAAAGCAAACATAGAAAAAACTGAAATTCCCATGTATCATTTGTGGTGACAATCACTACACTCGAGACTGTCCACATCACGATGAAGTGGCCAAACTTTTCCATGGAAATTCACAACCCGTTGTGCTTACCCATCCGTTTCCACAACAATAATCCATGGTTGCTCAAACTCCCTCTCCTGGGGGAAGTTCTAGCCATCCTCATGATGAGGCCTCGACAAGTTCCCATATTTATATGTTTAATGGGATTAATTTGACCACTCACTCTAAGACATATGACAAACCTGTTAAACCTGACAAAGGAAAATTCACTAACGGTATCGATACTTTACCGGGTCCATCACCATCCTCCATTAGTCCTCCATCAATTAATCCTCCATTTGGACCACTTCATATTGAGAAACCTTCGTTCAACTCTATATTACTCCCTCCTAAGAGCACTATCCGTAAATCTACCTTTAATCCTAGTTCACGCGCCGCCCAGAACTACAACATTGTTGAATATTTGGCTCAAGCACCATGTGCTATGTCTGCGTTAGAAGTTCTACAACACTGCCCCAGTCAACATAGAACACTCTTAGATTCTATTGGCGCTGTTGATCCTAAGTTGTCCAACAATATCATGTTTAACCTGGACAATTATACATCTCGACTCTCCCACCAACTTGCTTTCCAAATTTATGTTGTTGTTCACAATCAAAAAATTCATCGAACCATCTTGGATGAGGGAGCCTCTACTTGTGTCATGTCTTTAGCATGTTGGAAAAATTTAAAATCACCCGCACTTAACAAATCCCCAACGATGTTACGTGCATTCGATGGGCGAGGTTTTCATCCCCATGGTATTTTACAGTCCGTGCCCGTCCAGTTGGGTGGAAAAACTGTTACTGTTGATGTCAAGGTGGTCGATGCTCCCCTTGATCACAACTTATTACTTCGAAGAAGTTTGTTTTATGCTATGACTGTTGTTTCTTCGTCGGTGTTTCGATGTGTACAATTTCCTCATCAGGGCAAAATTGTCAATATCGATCAATTCGATTTCTGTACACCCGACGCTCGCGCTCCCGGTACCAACAATATTCCATTCTTGAGAGATCACAAGATCACGTATGAAAGCATTGGTGTTGGCTTGCTGAAATATTCTAGCCTTATGGGTACCTTCCCTACACCACTTCCACCGATTACACATCATATTGCCACCGTCGATATGATTTTGACCACAACTTATCAATCTTTGGAATCATCTGACTCTTGGATTGTATCTAGTCCTTTGGAATTCAATGCACTAGGTGACACCGTGCCACTTAGTCTAGCCGAAACCTCATACATTGCTATCCAATTCGTCTCTCCCTCCTCAGATGAACAACATCTCTTGGCACCTAACAGTTATTCGAATCCATCGTGGTTAAATTCCTTGTCATCTGCAATCGACTACATTTCCCCAATTTTTCCCTCTGATGAATCTATTCTGGAAATGCTGAGCATTGATGAGCTACCTCTGGATGATAACCATCATAAATCCTCTTTTCTTCTCCCTCGTGAAGAAATTCAGGAAGATATGCACTCTAACTTCCCTCTTGATGTTGATTTTCTGTCATTTCCCATGACTTCAACTTTCGATGATTTGGATCCAGTAGTTGACATGGTGATCTATTTGGTAGGGCTATTGGATCCTGATCTCCTTACCCCTGTTGCGACCCTCGACATGTGTTGGTAGTGGGAGCGTGAGCTTTATTCTCTTGGAAGCCATGATCAAGGAGAGGTCACGAGAATAGTTTCGCTTCTCTGTAGAAAGCTCATTAAAAAATGAAACAAAAATCCGGGGATTGAACCCGGAGTCTTGAGCATAGTTCTTTTCCTGTGTCAAGCTCATTAAAAAATGAAACAGTCACCTCTCTTGTCGATTCAAGTCTTTCGTTAGGTCTCGTATTTGAACCTTCATTTCATCCACCCTTATCCTTTTTCTCCATCTACTAGAGAAATTGGTGACAACCTCAAAGTTGGTGAATGAATTGAAGTTTGAGGGGCATGTCTCCAGCCTTTGATGATCATTCTGGAGTTAAGCCACTAGCTTTCAAGTTGGGGGAATACCGAGATTAGTCTTTTTTATTTATTGTGCTCGTAAATACATGAGAATGCAACCGAGCAACCTTTTATCTCTTTTTCGGGCTCACATGGATATACGAAAAAGGAACCCCTTGGAGTCGTCTTTAATCTCTTTTCGGACTCTCTAAACATGAAAAGATTGCCGAGTGATCTTGCTTCCTTTTCCACTCGTTAAAATGTTTGAAAGGGCGTCTTTCGAGTGGTAGTTTATTTATTTCGGCCTCACGAGACTAAAATCATGAAAAATGACAAACCTGGAGTCGTCTTTAAGTTCTTTTCAGACTCTCTAAATATGAAAAATCATCGAGTTTACCTTCTCTAGACTCGTTAAACAAGCATACATTGAAGGGCCCATATGGGACCGAACCCTTACTTCTTCCAGTTCACTAAACAAAGGAAGAGGAACTTACCTAAGGTGACTTATATCAAGCATGTGTTACCCTTCTCGAGCTTGTTAAATTAAAAAGAGGTACTCATCTATCTGGATGGGGGAAAAATTGAAAGAAGCAAGCCAAGCAGTTTTTGAGAACACTACCAGTAGCTCTTATGGTCACCCTTGAACACGACACTTTGTCTTTGCACACATTTTAATCTGCTGAACCTCTGCACTGAGACAATCCTCTGAGTTTCTTTTACTCCTTTGGGTCACCTGACGAAAGTCACAACATCCACTGCATCATCAAGTTTTGGTCCATGTCACGTTTTTGTTGTTGTGCTTCAGTGTTCAAGGGAAGTATCTGCCTTGAGATTCAGCCATCACAAATATCTTGTTTCAATACCCATGTCATTCCATGTTCATTTGATCTACCGATTACATCTCTGTGTCAATTTCATGTCGTTTATGGGGGATACATCAAGGCCCTCCTTCGACGAGTCTATTCCTGTCGACTTCAACACATTATCCAAGAACTAGACTTAGAAACCAGTTAGTACCTTGGGGCCTGCATGCCTCAATGGCAGGCCTCCTCGTATCCGAAAATGGGTTTACATCATTGACCTCTGATTGAATGATTCCACAAATGTTCGAATTCAACTCATCTATTCACATTCGTCAGAATGTACTAGAGTACCTTGGGAATCATTAACATCAATGGTGATCTCCCTCGCGCTTGTTAACGGTTTACCTCATTGACCAGTAATCAAGTGGTTTCTACCATGTTTGACATCAATACATCTATTCACATGGTTAGATTCGTACTACATCGATATTGGTAAGAAGACCCTGGGTTGAGTTTTCACTCTTATGTATACTTTTCCCAGGTTGCGAAGGAGTTCTTTTGAACTATGACACATATACTGTTACATAGATCCACTTTGTATTGGTCATGGCTATGTCTTGTTGTCTCATAGATCCACTATGTATTCTTCATGGCTACGATCAGTTTAGGTCATAGGAGTATAGATCCACATTGTATTTTCAGTGGCTATACCTTTTATCAATATAATTATGTATCTGCAGTGTATTTTATGGTGGCCATACCTAAATTTTTTTTATCACTCAAGCATAGGTATGCCTGCCTTGGGTTTGAAACATGTCATAATATTTGTTTGATGTTGTCTACAACTTCTACCAGGTTCTCCGCATCCATACCCTTGCTTGAAAAAGTCTACAAAGTTCTTCAGTCATCATCGTCTTCTGACTTGTCACTTTGGGGGGCAATCTATTGCACATCAAAATCACTCACTTCAATAGTGTTGCAAGTGTCATCATTACAAGTGTTGTAAGTGTCGCATCTTGTCCCCAAGTGTTGCATCTTAACCACAAGTGTCGCAAGTGTCAAAAAAATCAAACTACCATCTTGCTTATGTCATGCCTCTAACGACATCACAGGGACACTTAAAACACCTCAAAGACTAGTTTTTAAGAAGATAAATCAGTTGACAAAGAGTACAAACCTTTTTCCACGGAAAAAACCACTCAAATATCAAATTTGGAAGGCAACACTCCCCTATGCACTGTCAGGGAGTGATAACACTCCCTGGGCCTCTTTGGGGGAGTGCTACAATGCTTTGTGCCCCCTTTTGGGGGAGAGCTACCCTTTTTTGGGTGAAATTTGGTTTGTTGGAGAAAATCAGGGGACAATCCCCTCAATATCTGAAGGTAGTTGGGTTCGAATATTGGGTCAAGGCATGATCTTAGGGAACATCCTCAACTGAAGGAGAGGAATCCTCAACTTATCCAAAAGATCTCTCAAGTGGTTGGGCCTCTCCAAGGTTATATAATGAGGCCTTCTCATGGTGAAAGGTACAGAAAACATTGGAGATATGAAACTTATGATCTCATGACTGATATGTCATCAAATAAATCATTGTATATTACTTGAGAAAAGGGGTTGGACAAGGAGAACTGGAAGAAGTTGATGCACCTTCATCAAAGGATTGTAAGTAATTTTACTTGTTCTTATCAATATATCAATGCTTCGCCTGTTTCTTTCAAACTTATGTTTGTTCCACATGAGTTTGTCTTCAGTAGATAGATCTATATTTGAGCTAATATCAATAGAATAGGAAGTCCATTGTATCTTTGTTTGTTCTACAAGACCTATCAGGGAGCTCAGGATCGAATCTCAACCTGGACTTTGCAAGGACAAACGTCGTTAACAAGGTACATATCTTTCTTCTTCTCCTTCGTATATTATCTTGATTAGATCTAAAAGGATGCTAGTGTCCATGTTAAAAACTTTTTTGTCTTGGCCTTAGGAATCTAGAGACCAAGAGGGAATCCACTTGTTCGGAGGAGGATTCACTTGTAACACATACATTTGGGACATAATTTGTTGCATATATTGGATGTTTTAGTACATGATTGAGGCATATCTTGGCACATGGTTTGATGCATATCATGTTGATTTTGAGCACATGATTTGGAGATGTCCTTTGGTGATCTTGGCATCAAATTTATGTGGTTATTGGTATGAATATGGTTTTGATGATGGTGATGATGATGTATCCATATCAGTGACAGCTACAATGACATGTTGAGTTTGGTTTTGATGATGATAATGTATCAATATCAGTGACGGTTATAGTGACAGGTTGAGTTTGGTTTTGACGATGATGATGTATCAGTATTAGTGACAATTACAGTGACATGTTGAGCTTGGTTTTGATGATGATGACGACGATGTATCAGTGACAACAACAATGATAGGTTGAGTCTCACACCTATATTCTAGGGAGGAAGGAAGGGGAAATCAAAGGGGGTTGAAGCCTCCTTCCAATTGGATTAGGAAAATCTAGGGAGTTGTAGCTTCCTTCAAGTTGGATCCTATAAAACAAGTGGTTGGAGCCTCCTTCCAGTTGGAGCTGGAGATTTCAAGGAGTTGTAGATTCCTTCAGGTTGGATCATGTAAATTAGGGGGTTAGAGCCTCCTTTCAGTTGGTACTAGAAAATTCAGGGATTTGTAGCTTCCTTTAGGTTGGAGCTTGTAAATAGGGGGTTGGTGCCTCCTTCCAATTGTTGCTGGAGAAGTTTGGAAGTTGGTGCTTCCAATGGATGTAATATTCAATATATATATATTAAAAAGTGTTCCGTGGTTTTTGGGTTTCCATGTAAAACTCTTGTGTGCTGTGTATCTGTGGTTATATGTTGATGATATCTTGAATGTAATCATATGTGATAAATTATTGATAACTTAATGGTTACATGTTATGGTTAAAAATGGTAATAAGTGATCAATACTTATTCACGCCCCTCTCAGTATTGGTGAATATTTCAACAATCACAACATACAATCTGATCTGATATATTAGAACCATGCGATCGAACGGTGTGACCGTATATCACTTGTTTAAATAATATTCTGATATGGAACTTCCCAATTCTGGGTGGAATGTCTATGGACATTTCTTAAATAACCAAAATAGCCAATAACCAATAACCAAAATAAATAAGATCCATCTATCAATAACCAAAATAAATAGGACTCTTCATTTTTTTTACAAACTTTGTGGGATTCCTTCTTCCCTTGAATATAATATTATAGAGGGTTTAATCAAATTTGATCTTCTACTTTTATTTTTAGGACACATTCTATATGATTGATCTCATTTTTAAATCATTCAATTTATTGAGTGAATATTTACTAATTATAAGCTTAATGATTTATAACATGTTTTCACACAAGTTATATTCAAGTGAACTCCAATTAGTTGTACGTCAAAGTTGTTACTTCTATCAGGAGGATGTTCAGGACAAGTTTCTCAAATTACCATCTTGTAACAATGTTGTGATTTATCTATGTGATTGTTACCATCCATGATGGATTGGATTGTTCGTGTACATTAATTACTATGGAATTTCTTATGGCAGATTATTTCATAGAGAAGATAAGCAATTAAAATGTATAATGGATAAAATTATATCGAATTCAATATGTGGCTATTGATTGATTTACATTTTGATTTATACAATCTTAATCTTATTTTTCTGGAGGTGTCATGATATTATTATTTATTCAAAATATTGTTAAAATATTTTAATATTAAGAGGATAAAACATATAGGGGATTCTAATTTTACACACTTTCAAATTTCATTAATATTTATTTTGGTTTTTTAATCACATTTTCCTTTTATCACAT
>JASDQU010587133.1:22623-40328 GCA_032191745.1 Picea mariana | reverse complement strand
CCTTTCCTCTTCTCTTCTTCCCCCTTTCTTTTATTTTCCCTTCTCTAACTATTTTCCTCTTCTCTTCTCTTCTCTTCTCTCCCCTCTTCTATTGTATTTTCTTCTCTCCCTTCTTTTTCCTCTTTTCCTTTGAAAAAAAGGCATACACATTTAAGGTGCAAGTTATGCTCGAGAAATGAGAAATGACCTTAAAATAATTCCTAAGGTTACAAAGGAAATAAGATCTTCTTATATGACAAGAAATCCTTATAATATAAGTTCAATAGATGAAAAGTAATATTGATGTCATTAGGGTGTATTGTGAACCCACTAATAAAAAATTAAAATTAGATGTTTTAGTTGTGGTAATGGTTTTACACATGATGTGGTGTTCCTTATTAGAAAACTATAAGATTTAGTGCAAAAATAATAAAACATACCAAGATTTGGAGCAGAAATGACATATTACAACAACAATAGGCAATTGTAGAAAAACTAAAATACCACAAATAGCAATACCTTTGTTTATGAAAGCAATGCTAACTTTCCTCTTCGAAGGGGAAAACTCCATATTAGTAGAGCTCTAGTTACAATATGCATCACAAGACATCCTATTACCTTGATTATACTTCATTATATAGTTTTTATCTAATCTCCTAAGAAATTTCTAGTAGGTGGAATCTTCTAATAAGCATTCTTACCATTATTTATTTTACACTATATCTACTACATGGGAAATACATAGCAACCGATATATCTACTTAAGGGGGATAGGGTAGGACTTGTTGATGGGGATAGATTCCTAATAATCGATAGTATGGATTAAACCCATTGAGGAAGAGACCCAATTAGAATCTTCCTTGTTCAAAATGGAATAATCCTCAATGAGATGGAATTTGAGGTTGCTTTGGCACCAAAGAGTCTCACTAGTTGGGAAAGTGGGTACCTTGGGCACACGAACATGCCAAGGGTATTTTCTAAGCGTGAGACGAAGCATGGGGAGGAAGAAACCAAGAGAAGGGGCACACTGGGATAGAAGACAAGTCGGCTCGATAAGTCACGCATAAGGCAAGGGTTCACCAAAGAGGTTGGGGTGCATCAGCATGAGGAGTGTGCCTAAGGTTGGGGCATGCCAATCCCAAGGGACAAAAAGGTTGACGAGTGCATGGGTTCATGGATGCATCGATTTGCAAAGGGGCACGTCAATTCATTTAGGCACGTTGGTCCGCAAAAGGGTGTGCCAGTTCATTTAGGCATGTTGGTACGCAAAGGGTTAAGTCATTTCATTTAGGCACATTGGTCCGCAAAGGGATGTGACCCCCCCAAAGGACATGATAGATCGCGAGGTGATATTTGGAGTTCATATAAGAAAACAAGGTGCAAAACCAAGAAGGCATAGTGAGGAGAGAAAGATAAACACCAAGGTTCTAAGGAAGATTCAGACAAGGAGGGGTGAGCTCCCTCATAGAGCCAAGTTACTCCACATGGGAGGACTTGTGCTACCTTGAGGTGGTTCTATGGATGGATTTAGGGTGACTTCTTTGGATTGAGTCTAGTAGGAAAGTGAACTTTGGAGTTTGGGGAAGTCTTGTCGCATGACTAGATGAGGCATGCTATGAGACAAAACCAAAGGTCTATGAAGTCTTGTGACAGAGAAGAGATGGTGAGTCTATGGTGGGCACACATATGGGGCACGCCACAAAGTTTGTGAAAGTTGTTGTGATGGAAAAGTCTTGGTGGGACGAATCTACGTATAATTGTCTTGGTGAGGTTAGGTGAGTCGTGTGGCTCTACCCAAGTTGTAAACCAAGCCAATTTTGCTCATATTATAAATGTTTCCCACTAATAAGACTTATCTGGGTGTTAGGAACATCTTCTGCCACCCTCACTATATCTTTGTGTCTCTTGTTTATTTTAGAAGTGTTATATTTGTTTCACATGTTCATGGATGAATTCTTAAATGAATAAGTGTTAAGTTGTTAACAAATTGTCTAAGTATACAAGTGAGTTGCACTATATTTGGAGTGTGACTCGTCCTCAACATAGAATGAAGTATGGGTATACTCTAGGTGAAGAAGTGTAGTTAGGACAAAGTATCCTTGGTGTTTCCAAGAAGAAAAGAGAGAATCAGAGTAGTGTTGTATGCCCTCAGGAGATGTATGATTGTAACTTTCAGGAAGACATCTTGTGGGGACATGCCAATATCCTTAATGAATCCCATATTTTGGTGCAAGCTAGCCATTCATCTTCAATTTTCTTCTGTGTTTCATAGGTTATTCTTCCCGGGACCCCAATAGCTTGTGTCTCACTACCTCTACTTTTATATATTTTCTTAATGAAGTTCAATTGATCTCAAAATTTTCCTTGTTTCTCTTTCCAAATAAGATTTTCTTTATATAAGATAGATAACTACAAATTCATCTCCTATAGTTCATGGATGATTTTAAGGATGAAAATTTATATTAAAATGTAGAAACATGGGCTAATATTACTTGTCCTTAATACCCAAAATATAAAATGTTTGGTGATATTTTTTTTTTTAAATATTCAAATTTATAAGGAATTTGTATAGTTTATACAAATTTTTGGCGATTTTAAAGGTAAAATAATTTTATTCTATAGAATTTGGGTGAATCGTTTTTAGAAAAAAATGGAAATTAATGAATCTTTTTTTGGGAAAAAACATGGAAAATTATCCCATTTGCAAAATTTAGCCCTTAAAATCATCTATGCTATAGTTTGAATGCCTTTGTGAAGAAATATCTCTTAATTTGAATGTTCATTTTATCCTCTTCTAACGCCTCTTCTACAAAATTTTCCACTTGTCCCTATGATGTTTTATAATATTTTACTTGATTTTGTAGCAAGGATATGGGTGCTCACACAAAGATGATGGTTGAAAAAGTGGCAACGGGGTGTGAAGGAATGCACACATGCAGAAATGTGTGCATATGTGTTATGATCCAATGCCTTAAAAATGATAAAAGGTCAATGAATATAGTCCACTTCGAGGGGGGAACCTCCTTTTACAATATATCCAATTTAGAATAAAATATGAGATGAGGTAATATGATCCTAAGACTAGGTCTCCTTGGCATATATATAGGATACAAAGGGTACAATTATAATGAAAGGGTGCAGTGAAGGGTTCTAGTTGACATACAAATATAGCATTAGAAATGTAATAATTCAATATCTAGGGCTTAATAAGGGTTTTTACACATAACCCGGGGCTTTGTATAGGGATTAACATGCTTATACCCTTCAAAAAAGTGTTGTCCTCAACAATTGAATAACCACAAATTTTTCTGTATGAAGAAATCATCTGCTCATGTTGCCACTTCCACTTGTACATTCTTCCATTTAACGAGGTACTCAATAATTGCTCAATTTATCAACTCCTTAATCGTTGTTTTAAAGATTGTTTCTGGTTCTAGTATGATTTTCCCTTCTTCATCAATCTCTGGTAAAACTATTTTAACTGGGATCTTGTTTCCAATTACGTTGTTTAAGGAAAAAACATGGAAGAATGGATGCACACGTGAAGATGGAGGCAATTCCAATATATAATCCATACTTACAATCCTTTGCAAAACCTTATTGGGGCCATAATATTTGGGTGCTAATTTATTTTCCTTCTTTTATTGCTTGAGGGACATCTATTTGTATGGTTGTAGCATAAGAAATACCCAATCCCTCACTTTAATTCCCTTTCAGTGCGATGTTGATATGCTTATTGTTTCATCCTATTTTGTGCCATAACTAGGTTGTCCTTCAACAATTTGAGAACCTCTTGTTGGTGCTCTATGTGGTCCTCCACTGCTTGAACCTTTGTTGTCCCTTTCAAGGGTGATGTGATGGATGGAGGATGATATCCATAAAGTATTAGAAATGAGGAAATTTTTGATGAAGTATGGAAGGATGTGTTTTACCACCATTCTGCCAAGGGAAACCAATTGATCCATTGTGTATGTTTATCAGATGCAAAGAAACGAAGATATCCTTATAGGCATTTATTCACAATCTCAATTTTTCCATTGGATTGAGGATGATAAGATGACCTATGAGCCAATTGAGTACCTAAATAAGAAAGTGATTCAATTCAAAAATTTTGATTGAAAATTGGAGATCTTTGTCACTTACAATAATATTGGGGACTCCATGTAGATTTTGAATTGTTTCCATGAATTTTGTGACTAATGTTCTTTCTTTAAAATGATGAGAAAGTGAGAAAAATGGGCATACTTTGTCAGTCGATCCACTACTACCACGATGACTGTATTTCCTTAAGATTTGGGTAATCCTGTAATAAAATCCATTGAAACTTCTTCCCAATGTTGACTTGGTATAGTTAATGATTGTAGGAGACATGGCATCTTGACTGTCTCTCCCTTTTTCTATTGGAGGAACACACATTCAGACGCAAAATTTTGAACATCAGTTTTAAGACCTTCCCAGAAAAAATTCTTCTTGATTCTATGGTACGTTTTCAAGAATCCTGAATGTCTTCCTATAAAAGAAGTGTGGAATTCTATAAGGACCTTCTGTTTGAGTTGGTAATTCTTACATAAATATAGGTGATCATGATACCGTAGAAAATTGTTCTTCCATAAAACATTATCTAATGAGTTGGGGTCCTCTTGTAGTTGTTGAATGATATTGCATACCTCTTGATCTTGCTTCCATTATATCCTTTCTTCTTGTTGAGACCTAAGTCTGCACCCCTTCCCCTCCTGCCTCGTTTCCCTATGCCTTCATCATTATTATTCCTCTTCTGGTTGGTTAAGTCGGTTTCCCTCTCTAAATGACTTGGTTTTTAAAAATTATCTTTCTTGATTGATTCTTTGCACAAATTGTTTTTGTTTTCTTGAAGTATAATTGCATGTCGTGATTTGGTTCGAAATACTTGTCATCATGTTTTCCATTGATTGAGCGTGAAACAGGTCCACCAAGTATTTTTTGTGCGTAGGAGACATCTAGGAACACCGATTCCTTTGTATGTGCAGTAAGCTTCCGCAGAACAAAACACAACAATTCAAAGTAGTTCATTTTGGGCTTAGATTTCAACCCAAAAAGATAGGTTAAATTTCAACAATGGAGATCCAATAGGCCGTCCGATCAACGAATCTAGCACATTTAGGATTCCAAAACTTTCATGAGGTTTAATCATAAGAGCTACATAAGCCACTTCGTGACTTCGACACTGAAACATCGGATTTGTCTTTGTTGAAAAATCCCGAACGTTGAATTGTCGCATCGCTTCGACAATATTCCTCCATGGCTTTCCAAACACAACACTGAAGAAATCTCGAACACCAAAATGTCAGAGCCATGTGGCATCCATCTAGCACTCACATGTGGCACTCATTCCAGACACCTTTGGTCACACCATCTGCCCATTTATGGGTGACACATGTCACTCTCCTCATGCAAACACCTTAGCGACCATGAGATTAGGGACATGTCAGATCCGAAGAGCCGAAGTGCCAATCAATGACAATGACATGATAGACACGTCAGATCCAAATCGCCAAAGAGTCGATCAGCTGAAGAACTGAAGTGCCAAAGGGCCGTGGAAACATAGCACTCATCAATGTTGACACATAGAATTCATCTGTGGGGACATGTGGATTCCATCGGTCATGACACATGGAACTCATTTTGAGCATTTTCAACACGCCATTTTCTCCATTTTAGGTGACATGTGTCATCCTTCTTTATGTGATACATAAAAAATTCACATCAGGCTGCCACGTCAGCTCTGGGAGATTTATATCAAGAGAAGGCACAGTCTCTTGAAGTCTTGAACGCCGAACTCTTGAAGTATTTAATGGTAAATATTTTTTTAATCCTGGATCAATTAGCACTAATCGAGAAATAATGACTCTGGGAGATTTTCACTTTGGGGGACTCCAACCAAGAGAGAACGAAAATCACCAAAGTGTCAAAGCATCAAAGAGTTGGAGACACACGACACTCTTCTATCATGACACATGGAAACCATCACTTGATACACGTGGCATCCATCAGTTGAGACACATGGCACTTATTTTAAGAACATTCGAGGCTATCATCTGCACTATTTCAAGTGACATGTGTCACCCTCTTTTTCATGACACGTCAGTGATGTGACATTAGGATGCCACGTCAGATCTAGGGAAATTTTCCTCTGGTATATTTTTATCGAGAGTTATCACAATTCTACGAAACCCTGAAGTGTCGGAGTCTCGAACAACCGAAGTGGGTCCCGCATTGCCATGTCACTCTGCAACATTGTCACTCTAGGAGATTCTCAAACTTAGCATTCACAGTATTGAACTACCAAAATAATTAAAGTCTTAATCTCAAGTTAATTATCATAAGTGGTGGTTAATGACTTTGGGCCTCCGGGATATATGAATATTCTATGCTCCAAACTCCCAAACGTTGAAATCCCGGAATGGATTATCTCCGTTAATGGCATATTTTAAATTTTGAAAGGGGCGCCAAACCAGGGAGCGTCGAGCCAATCCACATCATCAGATTTTCCATTTGGTAATAGTTCGGTGATAGCCAACAGGTACAGAACAAAATTTATGGAATCCGAACCCTGCAATGCCAAACCATAATTGAAGAAACTATAATCTAGATTGCAGAAAGAATATTAGAGACTCCGGGAAAACACAAAATGATTTTCTTATTTCACTGCAAATACATTTAGATATCTCTAGTGTCCTCCAACAATGTGCATGCATGCCCATGATCAATACAAAACTCAGTTCTGTCACTCCTAGTCATTTTCTGTCAGGTCTCATTTCGCTCCAACGCACGCATCAGTCTAATTTTATCGAAAATAACAGTTTTTAATTGTTTAGTTCAAGACTCTTTTAAGTTTAAAGCATAATAAGTGGTATTTTTTGAGTGATAAGACCACTCTATTTTATTAATTCAAGTGTGAAGTATACATTACTATACTCCAGCAGTTTCCAGTTAAGTTAATAAGTTTTTTTACAACTGGTAGTGTAGAGTTAAGTCTCAGTCCTAGATGGACGAGAGACTCTGCAACTCTTATAAATATGCAGTTTTTGTATGTTTTGAGGGTTCAGTTTTTGGGGAGAAAAAGATTAATACAACAACTGGTTGGACCCATTCTGTGCATGGATTAAATCTCTCTACCTAGTGAAGATAATATTGATGACAATGTGTTTGTGTCCAAATTCGTATGTGTTTCTCATCTTGAATACAATTTTGATTTGTGCGAAGTCCGTTTATTTTCCTTCAACTATTGTATAACTTGTATTTATTAATATGAAACATGTGATAACAACTATGCTTTGATGAAGATTTTTTTTTATTACAACCTGTGGGAATGACTGTGTTTTTGGTACATGTTTAATGCTTGAAATGACATTTTAAGACTTGAACTTCTAGCAACATATTTTTCATTGAATAGTTTGTTGTTTTTCTTTATTTTTACCTTTATTGTCTCACTTGTCTGCCCTTAGTGTGACACCATCCAAGGAGGACCCTTGTCCATGTCATTTGGCCAACCAAACCATGTCCATGTCTTGGTAAATGAACCCTTTAATTGACCCATCAACCAAAAAACCAACCATTCATAACTTGAGGTGGCCTATCTCTTCCCTTCAACAATCAGGTGCAGACTTTAGGACCAACATATTCTAGCACCACTACTGGGGAATGATGTAATGAAATATATTTCCATGGCAGAATGAAAACGATGAGATATGACCTTTGATGGTGAACAAAGATCAGACACATTTATACTGCATATCATTCACCTGGCGACTCCATGGTTAACGAATCCAGTGGTGACTCCATAGTTTTAAGAAGTCATATTTTCATATGGAAGACACCTTGGCTCAGAGGTTTTCTCCTTTTAATTTCTCTATTGTTCCCTCTTTTCCAAATATGGGTCCTACTATAGATGAATGGGGTGATTACTTGCCTATATTTAGAGAAGATAAAGATGATAACCCTACAGATCATTTGCTTGAATTCCATGAGGTTATGAATCCGTTGGGTATACATCATGAGCATGTATTAATGAAGATGTTCATGTACTCATTAGAGGGAGATGCTTGTGAATGGTACCGATCCTTGCCTCTTTCTAGCATTTCTTCACTGAAAGAGTTCCATGCAACATTTAGCAATCATTGTAAAAGGTTTTTCCCAGCTGATTTGCTTTTTGAAAATTGTTGTGAGGAGTTTAATTTATATATGAATAATTCCATAGTTGGTTCCTCCAGTAGTATGAATGAGAAGGAAGTTAATGCTAAACAAGTGGGAGAAGAATCATCCCCTTGTGAAATCTTCTCTAGTTTTTATGTTCATGAAATTTTTTTTATTGATTGTTCTGACGACAAAGAAGCTGAACAAGATTCTATAGAAATGTTTGACATTATATCAGATATCTCTAACCATGTTTATTATGATGATATTGATGCTCCAAAATTTGACATAGATTAGGCTACTATTATGTAGTCAATATTCTAAGGATCTCATGAAATGGAGGATTTTGAAGTTCAAATTTCAGGAATTTTTAAAGACCAACCCATCTCTAATAAATCTCCTGATGACAAGGAGAAGAGTTCTACCATGATTGAACTTCTTAGCAGTAACCCAATCTATGAAAGTTGTGAAGCATATGTTTTAAAGAGCAGTGGAGGAGATGACATTGAAATCCAAAATCAACAACATCTTTATCAACTTAATATGCCCATATGTGATGACTATGAATCTAGTCCTCTGAACAACAGTGAAGGAAATATCTTGGTTGATAAACAAGATGGGATGTTTCTGCCAATAGTTGTCTTGAATAGAGTATTTTTAGTGTTTTACCATGAAATGGATACAACATAGCTAAAATCATGCACATTCATCAACAAAATAAAAAGCATACAACAAACTTACAGTTTTGAGGATCAAATTGATGCTCGTTCTAAAAAAGGGTATGATTCTCATGTTTTTTCAGATCATGTAGCATTCTATATGCATTCAAATTGGATTAAATAATTTTTTGTCATTCATTTTGTGAAGGAAGAATTTCAAAACTTTAAGTACGGGCCTCCAGATTGTAAATCGTTGCTATATTTTTTAGTTCCTACTATCAGGTTTGTACTTAAAGATGGAGGTCAATTGCATCTTGTTAATCAACTCCTCGTATGGCTTCATTGGAATTTTGATTACAAAAATTACTTTGTTTTCGGTTGAGTAGATTAGGGGTGTGTTGAATAAAGCTAGTCATTCGAGCATTTATTTTTCAGTTTGTTTATAGAGTTGATCAACAATAAGACTCCATAGCCCCAAAAAGGAACTGGGGTGTAGCTTTCCTTTTTCATTTTTGATTAGTTAGTTTTCCTATGAATAAATACTCCATAGCCCAACAAAGGCACTGGGGTGTAGTTGCAGTTTTAAGTTCAATAAGATGCATGGCTAAGAGACAATAGAATATATACATGGCATGTTGGAGCATAATCCTAACTTACATTAGTTTATACCTAGATTAGACTCCTAGATCTTGGTTAATACATTCATTTACACTTTATTTCACCTAATTTGGCCACATAGAGAAGAAGGGCGCCCCATCCCTAGATTTTAGGGAAAATTGCTAATTTTAGATCAAGACTCAACTTCTGGTTCTTGATTTTCTTGATTTTTCTTGATTTATTCTTGATTTCTTCCAACTCCCCCATGCAAAACTCATCTATTATTGGGGAATGCACACCTCCTCTTTGAGTGAGAGATTTATTCCTTAATTAATGATTTTTGCTGTTACTATTATTAGTAACTACTATTTCGGGTTAGTAAAGTGAGTTGGAACTGCTTCTCTTGTCAGTTAAGTGAGATTAAGTGAGATAATGCACATCACTTGACTCTTGTGGACATTGATGAGTGTGTTACATGTATATTTAGTGGTCTAGGTCAAACTATGTGGTCTCCCTTAGCTTATGACACCTATTTTAGCTATTTATAGCTTTTCTTGACTAGAATTTCTATGTTGGAAATTCTATATATTCACCTCCTCTATTCTTTTTGAGGATGGTTTCTCATGTATATTCATTTTTTATTAATATAATTCTCTGATTTATGTAGCAAAAACTTTCTCTCATCTCTTGAATATCAACAAATTGTTTGTGTTCAATTTAACTAGAATTCTAGATCTATCGGGGTTTCTGCAGGAATTCTATATGGCCAAGAGACAGTACCATATATAGATGGCTGACAGACAAAAACAAAGGTAAGAAAAGGAAGGTGGGAGAAATTATTTAATTCCACGGCACTGATTTTTTGTTCTTAAGCACCTCATAGGGAAGTGTTATCCCCATTTGCAGCCAATGTTGAGACCTAAGTCTGTACCCCTTCCCCTCCTGCCTCTTTTCCCTATGCCTTCATCATTATTATTCCTCTTCTGGTTGGTTAAGTTGGTTTTCCTCTCTAAATGACTTGGTTTCTATAATTATCTTTCTTGATTGATTCTTTTCGCAAATTGTTTATGTTTTCTTCAAGGATAATTGCATGTCGTGATTTGGTTCGAAATAATTTGCATCATGTTTTTCATTGATTGAGAATGCAATAGGTTCACCAAGTATTTTGTGTGCGCATGAGATATCTAGGACCACCAAGTCCTTTGTATGCATAGTAAGCTTTCGCAGAATAGAACACAACAATTCAGTGCAGTTCATTTCAGGCATGATTTCAAGCCAAACAGATAGGTTAAATTTCAACGGTGGAGATCCAACATGCCGTCATATCAACGAATCTCTAACATTCAAAATTCCAGAACTTGTGCGAGGTTTAATAGAAAGAGTTACATAAGCCACTCCACAACTTTGACACCAAAACATCAGAGTTATCTTTGTCGAAAACTCTTGAACACCGAATCGTCGCATCGGTTCGACGATATTCCTCCAGGGATTTCCAAACACAACACTCAAAAAATCCTGAACGTTGAAATGACAGAGCAATGTGGAATCCATCTATCACTAACATGTGTCACTCATTCCAGACACCTTTGGTCACGCCACCTGCCCATTTCTGGGTGACACATGTCACTCTCCTCATGTGGACACGTCAACAACTGTGACATTAGGGACACGTTAGATTCAAAGAGCCGAAGTGCTGATCAACTGAAGAGTCAAAGTGTCGATCAGTGACAGTGACATCATGGACACGTCATATCCAAATCATTGAAGAGTCGATCAACTGAAGAACCGAAGTGCCGAAGAGCTAGAGACATGTAGTGCTCATCTATGCTGACACATAGAATTCATCCATTGAGACACGTTGAATCCATCGATCGTGACATGTGGCACTCATTTCAAGCATTTTCAATGTGTCATTTGCTCCATTCCAGGTGACACGTGTCATCCTTATTTCTGTGACACATCAACAATTCACATCAGGGTGCCACGTTAGCGCCAGGAGATTTTCCTATAGGAGATTTCTGTCAAGAGCAGGCGCAATATCCCGAAGTCTCGAACACCGAAATCTTGAAGTATTTAATGGTAAATATTTTTTTAATCTTGATCAATTAGCACTAATCAATAATTAATGACTCGAGGAGATTGTCACTTTGGGAGATTCCAACCCATAGGGAATGAAAATCGTTGAAGTGCCAAAGAGCTAGAGATATGTGACACTCTTCTATCATGACACATGGAAGGCATAAGTTGAAACACGTGGCATCCATCAGTTGACACACATGGCACTTATTTTAAGCACATTCAGGGTTGTCATCTGCACTATTTCAAGTGACACGTGTCACCCTCCTTTTCATGACATGTCAGCGATGTGACTTCAAGCTGCCATTTTAGATCCATGGAAATTTTCCTCTGGGAGATTTTGATCGAGAGTTAGCATAGTTCTCCAAATCCCCGAAGTGCCGGAGTCCTGAAAAACCGAAGTGGGTCCCGCATTTCCACGTCACTCCGCAACATTGTCACTCCAGGAGATTCTCAAGCTTAGCATTCATAGTCTCGAAATCCATAAATAATTAAAGTCTTAATTTAGGGTTAATTAGCATAAGTGGTGGTTAATGAATCTAGGCCTCTGGGAGATATGAATATTCTACACTCCAAAGTCCCAAACGCCGAAATCCTGGAATGGTTTATCTCTGTTAATGGAATATTTTAAAGTTTGAAAGGGGCGCCAAACCAGGGAGCACTGAGCTAGTCCACGTCATCAGATTACCCATTTTGCAGTAGTTCGACGATAACCAACAGGTACAGGACATAAGTTCTAGAATCCGAACCCTGCAACGCCAAACTAGAATTGGAGAAACTATAATCCAGATTTCATAAAGAATATTAGAGACTCTGGGAAAATACCAGATGATTTTCTTCTTTCACTGCCAATACATTCAGTTATCTCTAGTGTCCTCCATGAACGTGCATGCTTGCCCATGATCAATACAAAACTCGGTGCTGTCACTCCTAGTCATTTTCTGTCAGATCTCAGTTCTCTCCAACGACACATCAGTCTAATTTTATCGCAAATAATAGTTTTTAATTGTTAGGTCAAGACTCTTTTAAGTTTAAATCATAATAAGTGGTCTTTTTTGTGGGATAAGAACCACTCTTTTTTATTAAGTCAAGTGTGAAGTATACATTACTATACTCTAGTAGTTTCTAGTTAAGTTGATAAGTTGTTTTACAACTGGTAGTGTAGAGTTGTCTCAGTTCTAGATGGACGAGAGCCTCTCCAACTCTTATAAATATGCAGTTTTTGTATGTTTTGAGGGTTCAGTTTTTGGGGAGAAAAAGATCAATACAACAACCGGTTGGACCCATTCTGCACATGGATTAAATATCTCTACATGGTGAAGATACTATTGATGACAATTTGTTTGTGTTCAAATTCGTATGTGTTTCTTATGTTGAATACAGTTTCGCTTTGTGTGAAGTATGTTTCTTTTCCTTCAACTACTGTATAACTTGTGTTTATTAATATGCAACCTATGATAACAACTATTCATTGATGAAGACTTGTTTTTATTACAACCTGTGGGAATGACTGTGTTTTTGGTACATGTTTAATGTTTGAAATGACATTTTAAGACTTGAACTTCTAGCAGCGGATTCTTCATTGAATAGTTTGTTGCTTTTCTTTTCTTTTACCTTTACTGTCTCTCTTGTCTGTCCTTAGTGTGCCACCATCCAAGGAGGACCCTCACCAATGTCATTTGGCCAACCAAACCATGTCCATGTCTTGGTAAACCAACCCTTTAACTAACCCATAAACCAAAAAACCAACCATTCATAACTTGAGGTGGCCTAGATCTTCCCTTCAACAGTTAGGTGCATACTTTAGGACCAACACTTCTCCCACCCAATCATATTGTGGAATAGAGATAGCACATAGTGAACCTTTTGTTTCTTCTTCTTTCATTGAAAGGGCATATTCCACAAAAATTATGTTTTCCTTTTTTGTTTATAATTTCAAATTCATAACCTAGCATATTTGTAACGTATTTTTGTTTATCTTCTGAATATAACCATTGCTCCAAAAAGTGCTTCAATATATCATGATTTGTTTTTACTTTGGAGCGTCGTCCTATTAGGCAAGGGCACCATTTCTTAACTACATGTAGTATGGCCAACATTTCTTTTTCATCATAAATTGGTTTGAGTAATTTTTTTACTTTAAGTTGGATACTTTCAAAGGCAATGGGCCTTTGTTATTGCATTAAAATTGCACCAATGACACGGTCTAAGGCATCACACTCCACCATGAATGTTTTTTTGAAGTCAGGTGTGGCCAAGACATGATTTGTACATATATCCTCCTTAAGTTCTTCAAAATATTTGGTTGTTGCTTTAGTCAAAGAAAATGTTTTCTTCTTCAAAAATGTTGTTAGAGGTGATGCTATTTAACCATAGTTCTTGAAAAACCTATAGTAATAGATTTTCAATCCTAAGAATCCTCTAAGTTTCTTCAAGGTTTTGAGAATCAGCCATCCCCTCATAGATTTAATTTTGTTAGGGTCCACGTTTACACATTCATGAGATACAATATGAACCAAATATTCCACTTATTGAACCCTAAAGGCACACTTGGAAGGATAATTTGCATAAATTTGTTTTTCTTCCAACAATTGTAATACCTTTTCAACATGTTGTACATGCTTTCCCCAACATTTGTTGTAGATTAGTATGTCATCAAAAAAGACTAACAATTTTTTTCTAACGAAGGGCTTGAAAATAGAATTCATCAATCTTTGAAATGTTGAAGGTGAATTAGTAAGTCTAAATGGCATAACCAAAAAATCATAATGATCTTCATGTTTTTTAAAAGTTGTTTTGGGAATGTATTCCTTCCTCATTCTGATTTGATGATATCCCGAATGAAGATCCAACTTAGTAAAGACAATTTATCCATGTAATTTATCTAATAATTCATCATTGACAAGAATAGGAAACTTATCTTTGATGGTCATCTTGTTGAGTTGTCTATAATCTGGACACATACACAATGAACATCCTTTTTCGTAACCATCACCACAAGTGAAGAGAAAGAACTTTGGATAGGTTGAATGATGCTAGCCTCTAACATTTCTTGGATCATACGCTCAATCTCACTCTTTTATGCAAATGGATACCTATAAGGTCTAATGTTAGGTGGTACACTTCCAGGATGTAAATGAATAACATGATCATGATCTCGATTTGGTGGAAGACCCTTTGACATCTATCTAAATACCTTGGAATGGTTGTTGATAACCATTTGGAGATACATTGGAGCAGAGGATATAGATGTTTGAACATATAGTGAGCACAATTGTGCAACTACACCATGATGTCCCTTTTTGAGTAATTTTGTCATGCTATTAGAGATTGTCACTTTAGAGGGTTTCCCTTGGATAAATCTAAGATCACTTTCCTTTCCCTCTAAGGAAAATCTCATGAAAACATCTTGAAAATTAAGGGCCACTATTCCCAATGATTGTAACCATTGAACCCCTAATGCAAAATCATCACCCCCCATTTAAATGGAAATCATGGGACCATCCAAAACATACTCCCCCATATTGAGCTTAATACTATGGCACTTCATAGAACACTTTATGGTACCTCCATTTGCAATCATTACTTGAAACTTTGGTGTTGGATATACAAAGCAATTGAGATCTTTTGCTAATTTGCAATTGATGAAGTTATGGGTACTACTAGAATCAATCAACATTGTTTCCTTTTTGTATCCTTTTATATTAAGGGTCTTTGGAGTACTGATGTTGGCCAATGCATGAAAAAATATTGTTGGAGTAGTCTCTTCTAGTTCTAGATCTTGTGGTGGTTCCAATTCTTGATCTTCGCCCTCTTCACAGACTATGTAGAATACTTTATGATCACTATATTTATGAACCTTATTGTACTTGCAGCCACAATTGAAACATAATACATTTTCTCTTCTTTCATCCATTTATTTAGGTGTCAACCTTGTTGGTTGAGATATGATTGTCTTATGAAACCAACAACGATATTTGCTTCATGTGTATTCTCCAATGGTATACTTGTATGTAGCCTTATTCTTGGTTTGAATATGATTAGAAAATTGCATAGTCTCAATAATATTTGCAGGATGTCTTTAGAAAATCTCATGTTTATTGTCTTCTTTTAATCCACCCATGTAAGCTTCCAACAAATTTTCATCACTTATGTCATCCACCCTTGTGGCCAATACCTGAAATTCTGAATTACAATCTTTAATATTACCTAAGTGCTTGATTCTTTTCAATTGATTGAATTAGTCATGTTCCCAAACTTTCCCATAGTGTGCTTCTAAGTCTCCTGTAAATAAACCCAAGTATAAAGATAAAAAGGGGGCTTCCTTTTAAAAACCCATTGATACCATTGATATGGTTTTATCTCAAAGTTCAAAGTTTTTTATGTGAATCTTTTTTCTTATCATCCATAATATTATGTGGTTCAAAATATTGCTCTATTTGGTTCACCCAGGTAAAGACCTTTGTTCCATCAAACCTCTTTAATTCAATATCAAGAAAATTGAATTTAGGACCCCCATCAAAATTAACTCCACTATTAGAGTTAAATCCACTTGAAAATTTCTTATTACCAATAGATTGTTCAACATGATTACTACGTTTATTTTCATGAGTCACATTGGTCACAGTGTCACTTTTAGGAATCCTCCCATCTAAGGTTTGCAAAATGGAATTTTTCAATTCCTCAATCTTTTTATCCATCAAAATTTTCATGTCATTCTTATTTTTCATCCAATTTGTTTTGTATTTGATCTTCCAATTCTCTTTAAAGGTATTCTTGAGAATTTTTAAATCCAATGGTTTCTACATACTAACACTCATTTCATCAACTTGGTTCTTTAATTGGGTTAGCCTGTTTTCAAAATCTTCACTTTCTTCGAAAGTTATGTTTGAGTTTTTATGAGGAGTACCAATATTATTTCTTTTAGAATCATTTTCCAGAAGAAAACATAATAATGCTCCTATTTTTCCTATTTATCACAAATTTTGAATCACCAAAAATAGATCTTCCAACAAAAATTTATGTCAATTGTAAGTTACGTACCTTTCAAACCCTTAATTTGGAGTATCACTAGATGTTTGACCTATGTCATAATATTTATATGAATGTTGAACCCTTCTAATTCTTAATTTTTTTCCTGTAGTAATCGAATATGAATTCTTAAACTCCTGAAAATTTCATAGCCTGAACCTTCACTGATAAAATTTATGCCAATTGTAATTTACATACCTTTCAAACCCTTAATTTGGAGTATCAATGGATGGTTGACCTATGTCCTAAAAAATATCTAAATGTTGAACCCTTATAATTATAAATTTTTTTCCTGTAGTAATCGGATATGGCTTCTTAAACTCCTAAAACTTTCATAGTCTGAACCTTCATTGTTAATTTTTTATAGAAAAAATATCAAACTATCTTGTTTAAGACTAATTTCAGGATTAGTAAACAACCCCAACTTCTACGATATATATAAAAAATTGTAAATATGAAAGCTATGAAATATTTTTCACTTGTAATTCACTATTTCTCCTTAGGATTATTAAAATTATGGAGTCAGAAACTTCACAGAAAAAAAAGTTACAATGAAAATGACAAGCTGACTCTTTTAAAATTGATTTCAGGATTAGTCACAAGCCTTGTATTCAATGGATTATATATATGAAAGTACAGTGAACCATAAGATGAAATTTGGACCACCTATACTAGGGTATGTCTCCTCACTCTGCACAAAATTTCCTTGTCTGAAATATCCCAGTAAAAAAATTATAGTGAAAATCCCAAGATGACTCGTTTAAAACTGAATTCAAGATGAGTCAAAAACCCTATATTCCATAGGTTATAGCTCTAAAAGTGTAGCGAACCAGAACCTAGAATTTTTACCACAAGTACCTGGATATGTGTTATAATTAACCTCTAAATTTTCTTGTCTCAAGCATCACAGAATAAAAAGTTATAGAAAAAATTCCAAGATGACTTCCTTGAAGAAGAAAAACCCTGGGATCGATTCTCTCAAACCAAATGTTATGATCCAACACCTTAAAAATGATAAAAAGTCAATGAATATAGTCCACTTTGAGGGGGAAACCTCCTTTTACAAAACATCCAATGCAAAATAAAATATGAGATGAAATAAGATGATCCTAAGGCTAGGTCTCCTTGGCATATATATATATATATATATATATATATATATATATATATATATATATATATATATATATA
>JASDQU010587132.1:92557-102830 GCA_032191745.1 Picea mariana | reverse complement strand
TCCCCTTACACATGGTCACAATTTGTTCATGGTTTCATGGTAGCATATTTCCATGTTTTTATCATAGCCATCCTATGGAAGCTTGGGCTCAAAGACAAAACTCCCCCATAGAATGAATGGAAATTCCCCTTGCATAACCAAGATTCATGTATTGTATTTGCATGAGTGGGAGCAACCACGTGTGTTTTCATGAGAAGACCACGTATCTCTCTTTCCCACCAACTCCAAGGTCCAAAGACTTAGGAAAATATAAAGCAACAAACGTAAGCTTATGATTAAAATAATAGTATCTTACTTTGGTCCCCTTGAGCCCCCTAAGCCCCTTGTCTTTCCTCTCTTGTGGAATCATATACCCCCATGTTTTTTGTCCTTCTATGTGTACAATCTATGATGTATTTTTATTATTCAGTGTTTTATTTACATATTACAATATTCATCTTTCATTCTTTCATCATGTACACATATACATTACTAACCTAGGGATGAAATTGGGGTGTTACAATGGTGGTCAACCCTCACCCATAAGTCCTTATACTCTTCTTTAAAGAGTCCTTTGGCGAGTCTTCCTAATGTGCTCTAGCGTATTTGATCAAAAGCAACTTGATAAAGTTGTTTTTCCTAGATATGGCTACAAGGGCATTCAAGCCTTACTACAATGAGGCATTTGACTTGAGCATAGGAATCAAATGGTTTTATGTTCCTCTAATGGTTGTGGTCTACAAGCACTACTAGCTAAAAAAATCAAGTGAGGCCTATGATCCTTAAGTCACTATGGTCTAACTCTGTCAGTGGCATCTAGTCCGATGTTCACATATTGGTAATCATCTCATGTGCTATTGATTTGTAATTGTATATATGATATTTTCTAATTTATTTTTCTTCCAAATAATCTTTTCTTGATATCTGATCTATTATCCAATTTTGCAATAGATATAAGCATTATTCAATGGAAATCATGAACATTAAATGACCAAAATCTACTTTGAAACTAAAGACCCAATGATCATAAAAACTCTGAAAAATTGTGGGTGGCCAAAATCCAAATCATATTGTTGAATAAGTTATTTCCATTAATGTCAAAGGTAAGTATTCAAATATAAATATTCAAAGGAAAGGTGAGATTAAATATGAAGTTACGTGAAAATGGATTAAATATGAAGCTACATGAAAGTGGATTAAATATGAAGTGATGTGAAAGTTGATTAAACATGAAGTTATATGAAAGTGGATTAAAAAGTAAAAGTGAATTAAAAAGTGAAAGTGGAGTTAAAGTGTACATGGTTTAAAAACCCATGGTGGTATTTTTCCCATGGTATGTTGAAAATTAAATTAAAAGGGGAAATTAATTATTTATTTAATGAAGGTCATGTCTTTTCAAATGTACGTGACTTTTCATGTAGAATTAATGGTAGAGTATAAAAGGAGAAGAGGATTGTGAGAAATGTGGTATGGGTGAAGAGAGGAAATGTAATATTTATATATGAGAATATAATATAAGAAAAGATTGAATATTGTTTATAAAGGAGAGAGTGAGAAAGTATGTGACTATCCAACTAATGGATATGGCAAAAAAAAGAAGGAGAGAGCATCGAGCAGATCTGACGAAAGCAAAAGGATTGAGTCTTGATTTGATCTGGAGAAAGAAAAAGTAGCGAGCACAGAGCAGATATGGTGAAAGCAGAAGTAACGAGCGCATAACAGATTTGGTGAAGACAAAAGCAACAAATAGACTAGTGAAGGAAATGCATATGAAGAACTTGTAAACTTGTAAGTAGGTTGGTGCCTACAAAACANAGATCTGACGAAAGCAAAAGGATTGAGTCTTGATTTGATCTGGAGAAAGAAAAAGTAGCGAGCACAGAGCAGATATGGTGAAAGCAGAAGTAACGAGCGCATAACAGATTTGGTGAAGACAAAAGCAACAAATAGACCAGTGAAGGAAATGCATATGAAGAACTTGTAAACTTGTAAGTAGGTTGGTGCCTACAAAACAAATAGTTGTGGGGAATGATGTCTCCAATAGGTCAGTGCCTACAAATAACAGAGGGGATTGGTGTCTCTAGTAGGTCGGTGCCTACAAATAACAAATGGGATCGATGTCTTCAGTAGGTTGGTTCCTACAAATTTATAAAAAGAAGTTTTTGTTGTTTTCTCTCGAAAGGGTTTCCACGTGAAATATTCTGTCTTCTAGTTGTTACATTTATGTGTTTGCTTCATTATGATTTATTAATGTGAAAAAAAAGGATATCCTTATACTAATTCACTCCCCCCCTCTCTTAGTATAAGTATGTGCTCAACAATTGGTATCAGAGTGGGTTCCTTCAGAAATAATCGAACCATTGGAAAGTAGATCTTGGGAGCACACATGGCCGGTGATAAAGGTTTATCTACAAACAGGGCTTCATCGTTTGACGAAACAAACTATGCGTTCTGGAATATAAGGATGTGAAAATACCTAATGGCCCTTGGTTTTGATATTTGGAAATCATTTGTGAATCGTTATACAACCCCAACAACTCCACCAACAAATATAGCCAGTAAAAAGGCTAGTGAAAATGATACAAAAGCCATGAACGCCATCTTGTGTGGTATGTCAAAATCAAAGTTTGTCAAAGTAAAGCATTGCAAATTAGTGAAAGAAATTTGGGATAAACTTCAGAACATCCATGAAGGTGATGACAAGGTCAAGAAGGCTAAGCTCCAAACTCATAGAAGATAGTTCGAGAGTCTGAATATGAAAGACGAAAAAAATGTTGTTGTCTATATCCTCTGTGTGGATGAAATTGTCAACATCATCAGAGGACTTGGTGAAACAGTTCCAGAACCAATGATTGTGAAAAAGGTGTTGAGGTGACTCCCATTAAGATTTGATGCCAATTTTTTTTCCATTGAGGAAATAAAGGAACTTGATAAATTAACAATGGATGAATTGCATGGGATCCTCATTGCATATGAAATGGGGATTGAAAAGGAAAAACCATCAAAGAAAGAAACAACATTCAAAGCCTCAAAGAAGATGAAGAAAAAATAACACAAATCAAGTGATTGTTCTGGCTATGAATCAGACGCAGAGGAAGCAAATTTTGTGAGAAAACTCAAAAAGGGATATAGAAAATACAAAGGTAAGTTTCCCTTTAAATGCTTTGATAGTGGAAAAGTAGGACATTTTGTTGCTAAATGTCCATATGCGAAGAATGAAAGTAGTGATAATGAAGAAGACTATAACGTAAAGATCCAACATCATCAACACAAAAATAGCCACAAAAAGGACAAACATGAAAAGAATAATAACTCTTATAAGCAAAAGAAGAGACTCTGCTCAAAAGAGGTCAGTGACTTGTCTGAGGAAAGTAGTGAAAGCAGATCCGGTAATGATAGAGAAGAAACTCTCTTTATGGCAATCAAACCAAAGATTGATGAAGACAAAGAAATCATGAAGAGGAAAACATGGACACAGATGGAGAAGTGGATCTTGAAGAAGAAGTCATGTGTGCCTTAAGCGAAATAATGAAGTTGAGAAAAAGAATTTGAAACAAAAGGAGCAGTTGCAGAAATATGAAGAAGATTATCGTGATTCAAAATCCAAAATGTTTCAAAGCCTTGAAGAATCAGAAAATATTATCATAAACCTAAAAGTTCAATTAGAAGAGGCAATAAATATAGAAGAAGTGGTGAGAATTCAACTAAAGGAAAAGGAAGAAAATTGCAAGAAGCTAGAAGTTGAAATCGTTTCCTTAAGAAAGGATTTGGAAAACTCAACTACTCAGTTGAAAAGAAACTTGAAGTTTGAAAAGAGTGCCAAAACCTTAGATCATATCATTAATTGTCAAAGGTCACCATTTATTAAGACTGGTCTTGGTTATGATAAGAGTTAGATGACCACCAAAGAGGATCCAAAAGCTGCAGGGCCATCAAAGAAAGTAAAAGAAGAAAAATCTAAAAGCTATGTTGAATTACTCAAAAGTTCCTTCAGTGATAAAGACAACAAGAAGAAATAAAATAATGTTCCAATGAATATGTCCGAAGTACAACAAGGACATATTCAAAAGATCTTTTCCACCAAGACAACCTCACATGAACTGGTACCAAAATTATTTCTTTGGCTATTGCTTTTGTTGTAATCATTTTGGTCACAAAGCAATAGATTGTAGAATACATACAAGAAATAATCATGTATGGAACAAAGACATAAATGCTTATGGATTCTCAAACAAAAACTATCATTCATTTGCCTTTTTATTTGATTACAATGGTGTATGCCATAAATGCAAAAACTATGGGCACAAAGCACGTTTTTGTAGAAGTGACCTTGTGGAAACACCTAGACAAAACAAGGAAGTGGATATTGTTGTCAAACAAAAGAAAGAACTCATAGGAGTTTGGAAAAGTAAGCAGGAACAAGAGATGCAGAAGGAGGAATATATGCTTATGCAAACTACCCTTTATGCTCAAAACAAAGGAAACCAATGGTACATTGACAGTGGATGCTCAAGCCACATGACATGTGACAAGAGCAAGTTTCTTGCTTTGAAAGAATTTAACAGAGGCAGCGTGACATTGTGAATCGATGCTACCACAAGGATAGCTGGAAAAGGTACTCTAAGTCTCAATAATGGAAAGACTAAAACAAAAATTGTCTTGTATGTTGATGGTTTGAAACACAATCTTCTCAATGTTAGTCAAATGTGTGACCAAGGACACAATCTCACATTTAATTCTCAAGGCTGAGAAATAAGGAATGAAGACTCATGAAGATTAGTGGAAAGTTCATATAGAACATCAAATAATGTATATATCCTCAATGAGATCCAGGGAGAAAAGTGTTATAAGGGAAAAACATATGAAAGTTGGTTATGGAATAGAAGAATGGGTCATATGAACTTTGAAAATTTGGTAAAAATCAACACTAAACAAGCAATGAGACATGCCAAATATTTTTAAACATTCAAACACTCTCGGCAAGCAATGTTAGCATGGAAAAAAAACAAGAACAATATTTAAATCGAAGGAGTACTCAACAATGAAGCCATTGGAACTCGTTCATGCAGATCTTTGTGGGCCTACAAGAACACAAATACTACAAGGATAAAATTGATTCATGTTTCTCATTGACGATTATTCTAGAATGACATGGGTTATGTTCCTAAAAGAAAAATATGAATATTTTGAAAAGTTCAGAGCATTCAAAGCCTTGGTTGAAAACAAAACTGATTTGAAAATCAAGTGTTTGAGATCAGGCAGAGGAGGTGAGTTTATCTCAAATGAATTAGAAGAATTTTGCGAGACTCATGGGATAAAAAGACATTTCTCAGCTGCAAGAAATCCATGGCAAAATGGAGTGGTAGAAAGAAAAAAATGAATTGTACAAGAGATGGCAAGAACAATGTTGAATGAAGCCAAGCTATCAGACAGGTTTTGGAGAGAAGTAGTCAACACACAATTTACATTCTGAATAGAGAGCAAATCAAATTCAACAACAACAAAACACCTTATGAATTATGGAAAGGTATACCAACAACAATTAAATACTTCAAAGTTTTCGGAAGCAAGTGCTACATAAAGAGAGATGACGAGGATTTGGGAAAATTTGACTCCATAGTTGATGAAGTTATATTTCTTGGTTATTCATCAAGAATGGTTATTCATCAAGAATCAAAGCTTACAGATGTTACAATACAACATTACGCAAAATCTTAGAGAGTGTCAATGTAAAATTTGATGAAGCAGGGCACTAGAAAGTGAAAATGCAAGTAAATGTTCAAGCAGATGAGCCAGGATGCAAAGAAGAAAATAAGAAGAAGAAACAGAACGCCAAGATAAAAAGACACCATCTAGATTTGTCCAAAATAATCATTCAGAAAATCTAATTCTTGGTGATAAATATACGAGAGTTCAAACTAGAATAGAGCCTAAGAATTTTACAGAAGTCGATGAAGACAAGCATTGGTCCATTGATGCTAAGGAAGAAGAGTTGAATCAAATTGAGAAGAATGAAACATGGGAACTTGTTCCAAGGCCGACATATAAAAATTTAATTGGCACCAAGGGGGATTTTAGGAACAAGTTGAATGAATATGGGAAAGTAATAAGAAATGCAAGATTGGTTTGTAAAGGCTATGCTCAAGTTGAAGTTATCGATTTCGAAGAAACGTTTTCTCTGGTTGCTAGAATAAAAACTATCAGAATGTTTTTGGCATTTACATGTTTCAAGAAATTCAAAATATATCAAATGGATGTCAATTTTTCCTTTCTCAATGGCAATTTACATTAAGAAGTATAAATTGAACAACCAAAAGGATTCTTATAATAAAAAATTAAGGATCATGTGTGTAAACTAAAGAAATCACTTTATGGGATAAAACAAGCTCCCAGAGCCTGGTATTCGAGACTTGATAAATATCTACAACAAAAAGGCTTCAAAAGAGGAATTGTTGGAACTAATCTCTACATCAAGACAGTAGCAAAAAATCAGTTTATTTTGGTGGTTTATGTAGATGACATTATTTTTTGAAGCAGCATGAAATAAATGTGCCAAGAGTTTGCAATAGAAATGCAAAAGGAATTTGATATGTCTATGCTTGGTGAATTTTCATTCTTTCTTGGATTACAAATTTATCAATATGACAAAGGCATATTCATTTCACAAACCAAGTACATCAAGGAAATGTTGAAGAAATTTAGAATGGAATATTGTAGACCAGCCAACACACCTATGGTCACAAGTTGTAAATTGAACAAAAATGATGAATCTCCGGAAGAAAATCAAACATTGTATAGGTGAATGATTGGAATCCTACTATATGTGATGGCATCAAGGCCATACATTATGCAAGTAGTAGGATTGGTTGCACAATTTCAAGTTGCACCAAAAAACACTCATGTGCAAGCAATAAAAAGGCTATTCAAATATCTAAAGGGCACCTTGGACTTTAACTTATGGTACTCAAGAGGTGAAGATTTTACTCTAACAATATATACAGATGCAGATTGGGCATGTAGTGTTGATGACAGAAAAAGTACAAGTGGAGGAGCATTCTTTCTGGGCAAAAATCTAGTGTCTTGGTTGAGAAATAATCTATCTCCAGTCTCTCTATCCACAATAGAAGTTGAATATATTGCAACAACAACATGTTGCACACAAGTTTTCTGGATGAAGAAAACACTACAGGATATCAAAGTAGAATATGATCATCCAATATCAATCATCTGTGACAATAGAAATGCAATAAACATTTCAAATAATCATGTTATGCAATCAAAGACAAAGCATATTCCCATCAAGTAACACTTCATAAGAGAGTAAGTAGTCGAACAAAGTGTCAAGTTGGAATACATTGCCACTAAGGANAGAAAACACTACAGGATATCAAAGTAGAATATGATCATCCAATATCAATCATCTGTGACAACAGAAATGCAATAAACATTTCAAATAATCTTGTTATGCAATCAAAGACAAAGCATATTCCCATCAAGTAACACTTCATAAGAGAGTAAGTAGTCGAACAAAGTGTCAAGTTGGAATACATTGCCACTAAGGAACAAGTTGCAGATACATTTACCAAACCCCTTCTCAGAGAAACATTTGAATATCTCAGACAAAATCTAGGAGTGATATCCCTCTCATCTCATCGGTAAAGAAGCACAACTTAGGGGGAACGTTCCTTTTCCATTGATGTCAAAAGAGGAGAATTACATATAGGGGGGAGTTGCAGATAGGGGGGGGATAATTATATATAGAGGGAGAGTTGTAGAAAAGGGATAATTCTTTCTATTTCTGGAGGATTATGTGTGTTGGAATACTGAGAGGAGGGGGGGTGAATCAATATGAGCACTTTTTTATCACTTTTAACCACAATATATCAACTTCAATTTAATCAACAATATATCATCAATGTATCATGAGCACATAAACATAAGAAGCATCACATCACATCAAATACATGGTACGTTAGAATTTACGTGGAAATCCAAATGAGAGAAAACCACAAAATGCTTTCTTACATATCAAATATTGCATTCATTGGAAGCACCAACTTCTTGATTCTCCGGTTGCAACTAGAAGGAGGTTACGATCCTCTATTTACAGGTTCCAACCTGAAGGAAGATACAACTCCCTGAATTCTCTAGATCCAACCAGAAGGAGGCTACAACCCCTTGATTCTCAGGCTCCAACCTGAAGGAATCTCCAACTCCCTGAGTTCTCCGGAACCAACCGAAAGGAGGATACAACCCCATTTCCTTGCCATGTCCTTCCACCCTGAAATATAAATGTAGACCAACTGTCACTACCACTATCTTTTTCACTGCCACTGTCACTGACTTTGTCACTGCCACAGTCACTGACCTTGTCACTGGCACTATCACTGAATCTGTTACTGCCACTGTCATTGTCTCTGTCATTGTACCATCAACCTATAACCTGTACCATCAACTTGTGTTATATCAAAACATGTACCATATCATCCATCAACTATGTACCAACATATGCATCAATCATTTAGATACCATAACATCGTATATCATGTACTAGATCATCAACCACATATAAAAACAATACCATATACCATAACATCAATAATATATAGACCTATATCATATCATCAATGAAGAGCCTCAAAGAACCAAAGCATGTGCCTCATGAATATGCCACCATACATCAAGTGTATACCTCAACCATGCATCCACATCTCAAAGATGAACAATAACAATCATATCATAACTAGATACAAGAATATACCTCTATCAACCATGTAGCTAAGATGTACCTCAATCATGTGCCAAACCAACCATACCACAAGCATGTATCATACCATGACCAAGTAAAACCATCACAACAAACACATGAGCAAACCAATACCTCTGCAACTAATCTAATACATCGTAGATATAACCTGCAAGCTCACTTCTGACTTCTGGGACCTGGTATTATCATAACCCCCAAAATTGTCTTGTCCTCGCAAGACTAAGACATCCTGTCACATGGGCCTCGCGTGACAAGCCCTAAGGAACCTGTGGGGGTGCCTCACGGGACACTAGTGGTCTGACCCACAGGGGTGCCTCACGGGACACTAGTGGTCTGGCCCGTAGGGGCCAACCAAAATAGGGTTTCCTCAACAAACTTTACTCTCCACTGTAACCCCGAAACTCCCGCACTCCTCTCTTGTTGCTACCTCAGATTTCTCTATTGATAACTTGCCAAATAGATCACTAGTTCACTAGAAGATGTTCAATAGAATAAGTGAGTGAATGTACTTGTGAATGGATCCCTTAGGTGTATTTATACTTTTTCTAAGTAACCTATCTCCTTAAACTTAGGGGCTTCTAGAATTTATTGTTGCAACAACTTTACCATTGCATTAAAGAATTGTAACCAACTAGGGGATTCTTAACCATTCTTTGGGACTTCTAACTTCACAAGGCCATAACTCCTTAACCGTGAGGAACCACGTGGCATACCACCTATCACCAGAAATGGCATGACGAGGAATATCCATTTATGGGTGATTTACCTACATTTACACTATCCGTCATGAAATTTTTCCTCGATCAACTACGGGTTTCATAACCATGCCTTTGGGGGCTATCAGACTTCTTCAAGGGTTGACATCAATGACAACCAATCTTTCAAAAACGTGTTTTTGAGTGCATGATTTCCATCAATGAAAAAGGGGGATATTGTTGAATAAATTAGTGTCATTGATGTCAAAGGAAATTATTCAAATATAAATATTCAAAGGAAAGGTGGGATTAAATGTGAAGTTACGTGAAAGTGGATTGAATATGAAGTTATGTGAAAGTCAATTAAAAAGTAAAGGGGCATTAAACATGAAGTTATGTGCAGGCGAATTAAAAAGTAAAAGTGAATTAAAAAGTGAAAGTGGAGTAAAAGTGCACATGGTTTTAAAACCCATGGTGCTATTTTTCCCATGGTATGTTGAAAAGTAAATTAAAAGGGGAAAATGATTATTTATTTAATGAAGGTTGTGTCTTTTCAAATGTACATGAATTTTCATGTAGAGTTAATGGTAAATTACAAAAGGAGAAGAGGATTGTGAGAAATGTGGTGTGGGTGAAGAGCGGAAATGTAATATTTACATATGAGAATAAATATGAGAAAAGATTGAATATTATTTTAAAAGGAGAGAGTGAAGAAGTATGTGATGATCCAACTAATAGATCTTGCAAAAGCAGAAGGAGGAAGCCTTGAGCATATCTAATGAAAGCAAAAGGAGTGAGTGTCGAGTTGATGTAGCAAAAGTAGAGTAGCGAG
>JASDQU010587132.1:21872-36139 GCA_032191745.1 Picea mariana | reverse complement strand
CAACTTGCTTGAGCGTTAAAATTATTGAGCGGTCTCACAATTAAAACCCTGGTATAGCAAAAGAGCTACATGGCGAAAGGTGGTGGATTGTGGACTCAAAAGCGGTGTGAATCCAAACCGCCTTTGACGGCCCCGCAATCACGTGCTTATATAGCATCTAATCCAAGAGCAGTGTGTGGTGGCCTCCTAGGTGTTGAGCCTCGTCCCGATCTCGAGTAGGATTCAGTTAATGGAAAAGGACTAGTAGTTGAAACCTCAGCTCAGTCCATAAATTGAAGGCATAGAAGCCATGGCCAAGAAGACTAGATTGTCAGCCCGCAGTACCACAGAGGGCAGGAAGGCCCATATTGATCTGATTTTGTGTCTGATAAAGGAATACACACACATTCTGATAGGAGGATGCGCAGACATAAGCATTAAACAAAGATAGTCAGGTCACACTCCCGACAGTTGTGAACTGAGCTAGTTATAAATAGATCAGTCTTAGATTTTGTAAAGGGGGAGGTGTTCTTCATAGGTCAGAGAGACGAGAGAGATTTCAGGAGCAGGGCTCTATAATTTTTCAATTTGTGTGCCTAAGGGCTTGGATTGTAAATATATGTTATTGAATATTCCTTTGAATCGTTTTTATTAGACCGTCTTCTAAGTTTACACGCTATTTCTATTTTCCTTCTTGTCTGAATGTAATCTCTTTGATTTATGGATTCTCGAGGCGACGGAGGTTATGTTGCTATCATGGCCATTTTTCATGGTTCGTCGGATTTTCTTTGTTTTCCTTCTTGTCTGAATGTAATCTCTATGATTTATGGATCCCTGAGGCAATGGAGGTTATGTTACTATCATGCCCATCTTTCATGGTTCGTCAGATTTTCTGTTTTTTTCCTTCTTGTCTAAATGTAATCTCTCTTATTTATGGATCCTTGAGGCGATGGAGGTTATGTTGCTATCATGCCCATCTTCCATGGTTCGTCATATTTTCTCTGTTTTTCTCATTGTCTGGATGTAATCTCTCTAATTTATGGATCCCTGAGGCGATGGAGGATTTGTTGCTATATTGCCCATCTTTCATGGTTCAACAAAATTTTTATGTTTTCTTCTTGTCTGGATGTAAAATCTCTTTGATCTATGGATTCCTGAGGTGGTAGAGGATATGTTGTCATCTTGCCCATTTTTCATGCTTCATCACTCAAACATTTTATGTCTTCTTTCTCCTTATCACCACATTAATCCCTTTGTCTTAAAGGCGGTTTAAATGCCTTCCTTATCCACGATACTTATGACTCCATAGCCCAATGGTCCCGAACTGATTTGTAGTTACTTCTGTTATATTTTCCTCTCTCTACAATCTCATTGATCCACCTTCTCAAAACATTTTAATCCTTTTACTTCATTTTTATGGGTATTGGGTTTATCCTCTTGCAGTCAAAGGGTGACTCTCAGTGCTAACATTAATGGCGTTGTTGCCGAGGACGGAAGTGAAGATATCTTCCCTGGGAGAATGACAACGACCAGATATGATCTTTGATGGTAAACAAAGACTAGACACATTCAGACTGCATATCATTCACTTGGCGACTCCATGATTAAAGGATCCAGTGGTGACTCCACAGTTTTAAGAAGTTATATTTTTAGATGGAAGCCATCTTGTCTCAGAGGTTTACTCCTTTTAATTTCTCTATTGTTCCTAGTTTTCCAAATGTTGTTCCTACTATGGATGAGTGGGGTGATTTTTTACCCACATTTAGAGAACATAGAGATGACAACCCTGCAGAGCATCTGCTTGAGTTTCATGAACTCGTGCACCAGATGGGAATACATCATGAAGATGTGTTAATGAATATTTGCATGTACTCATTAGAGGGAGATGCTCGTGAGTGGTATCGATCCTTGCCCTCTGCTAGCATATCCTCCCTAGAACAGTTTCATGCAGCTTTTAATATGCATTGTCAAAAATTTTATTCCTCTGGGTTAATTTATCATAGTTGTTGTGAGAAGTATAAAGATTGTGTTCAGGATATAGTTGATTCTTATGAAGGTTGTGAGGTTGAAGAAGATGCCTTGGATGAGGAATCAATTTTTTCTCTTCTATGTTCATCTGCATCTGATGAAAACTGTGTTTGTTGTCTCAGTAAGAAAAGTGCAGAAATTGAGTCTGTTCTGGAAGCTGATATTCTTTATAGCCCTGTCTCTAAAAATCCTAGATATGAGCAACCTACTTTTGACTCATATGATGATGATGAGATATTTCTTCTTGGGTTGGAGCTTGAAAGGCAACCTGTGTTTGGTAATGAGGAACAGTTTTCTCATGTTGGGTAGAAGATACCTCTTGGCATGTCATTCAAGACTCCTCCTCTATTTGATCATTATGGAGACAATGATGAAGATGTTGGGGTGTTTTTTAAAGAGAAAGGCATTAGCATCCAGCCTTCTAATGAAAGTGAAAGATTTTACCAAGAGCATCATGTTAAAGAAAAAGATTCATCCATTGATATATACGAGGAGATTTCTTGCCATCGGCTAGCAGATGTCATCAGAGTAGACCAAGGAGAAGTGGGTCAGCAGCATGCATCAATCTTTCACTCACCTATGCTTTCCATAGAAATTCAGCTAGATGTGAGCAGTTGTAAGACAGAGTAGGATTTTTGTTACCAACCCAGTAAGTTTTGTCATCTATTTTATGACCCTGTAGGGGAGTACATGGAGTTGCATTTTTTCCATGTATTGAAGTCTCCAAACTTTATCTTACCTTCAGCACTAGGAGGAGAGTTGAAGAATGTAATCGATTTGTTGTCATAGTTTCATTATCCTTTGTTGATTAGTGACGAAGTAAATAAGTTTTCAGTTAGGAGGTTACTTGAATGGCTCTAGTGGAAGTTTGTTTTCACCTAGCGCATTGTAAAAATCATTTATTGTAGGTTTGTACATAAATAAGCTCGTTTTGGAGCATGTTTGTTTGCTTTATTTTCAAGTAGATAGTGTACATATCAGCCTGTGGTCCTCAACAGGATGTATTTGAGCTCGACTCCACAACCCAAAGGCTAAGGCACTGGAATTGCGTGTTCTTGGCAGCTTGCAAGGAGCATGTCATCCCCTATGGAGCCAAATGTTATCACATATACCTTTCAAAAGGTCGCAGGACGACCAAGTCTGTGGTCTGCACAAAAGCGTCCAAACGTAGAATTCCAAAGCAGTCCATTTTGGGCTTGAATCACCAACAAGAAGGTTTGATTTTCAACAGTGGAGATCCCATAAGCAGTTTGGATCAGAGGCTCTCGAGCGGTTAGGATTTCAAATTCGTGCAACGATTAACGACTAGGCAGAGGAGTCGAAGTCTCGAACTAAATCTGAGCCATTGAAGGCTGAGGACACGCTTTGGCAGATCTCACACTTCAGAGGATTGTCTGAGCAAGCAGAAGCAAACTCCCAAAGTAAATCTTGACCATCCAAATCTAGAGGACACATGGAGGTAGATATCTCACTTCGGGAATTTGACACTTCGGAGGATTGTAAGAATTGCGCATTGAAAATTCTCGAAGAGCTGAAGCCCAAACTCCCGAAATAATTGTGGACCGTTGATCTCAAACTAGTAAGGGTCGTTGATCTTGGCAGCAGTATCACCAGAAGGCCCGAAGCCTGAACTCCTGAAGTAAATCTCGATCGTCCAGATCTAGAGGACACGCGTCACCAGATCTCACACTTCGGGAATTCGACACTTCGAAGGATTGAAAAGAGCTATACATTGGAGAGGCCCGAAGCCCGAACTCCCGAAGTAACTGTGAGTCGTCGATCTTCGCAGCAGGAAGTAGGGTCCATCCAAGAGAAACGTGTGGCAGCAAAATTGGGGCTTTCCCAGATCGCAAATCGGGACCAGATCAACGGCCATGCGCCATTGCGGGGACGCAACTTGCTCGAGAGTTAAAATTATTGATCGGTCCAGCAATCGAAACCGTGGTATAGAAAAAGAGCTACGTGGAGGAAGGTGGTGGATTGTGGGTTCAAAAGCGATGTGAATCCAAACCACCTCTGAAGGCCCCGCAATCATGTGCTCATATAGCGTATAATCCAAGAGCAGTGTGTGGTGGCCCCCTAGGCATTGAGCCGCGTCCCGATCCCGAGTAGGATTCAGTTAATGGAAAAGGACCGGTAGCTGAAACCTCAGCTTAGTCCATAAATTGAAGGCATAGAAGCCATGGCCAAGAGGACTATATTGTCATCACACGGTACCACAGAGGGTAGGAAGGTCCATACTGATCTGAGTTTGTGTCTAACAAAGGAATACACACACAGTCTGATAGGAGGATGCGCAGACAGAAGCATTAAATGAATATAGTCAGGTCACACTCTTGGCAGTTGTGCGCTGAGCTAGTTATAAATAGATCAATATTAGATTTTGTAAAGGGGGAGGTGTTCTTCAGAGGCCAGAGAGCCGAGAGAGATTTGAAGAGAAGGTCTCTGTAATTTTTCAATTTCTATGCTTGAGGGCTTGGATTGTAAATATATGTTATTGAAGATTCCTTTGAATCATTTTTATCGGACCGTCTTCTTAGTTTACACGTTATTTCCGTTTTCCTTCATGTCTGAATGTAATCTCTCTGATTTATGGATTCCTAAGGCGATGGAGGTTTTGTTGCTATCATGCCCATCTTTAATGGTTCGTCGTTCTTTGTTTTCCTTCTTGTCTGAATGTAATCTCTCTGATTTATGGATCCCTGAGGCGATGGAAGTTATGTTTCTATCATGCCCATCTTTCATGGTTTGTCAAATTTTCTTTGTTTTCCTTCTTGTCTGAATGTAATCTCTCTGATTTATGGATCCCTGAGGCAATGGAGGTTTTGTTTCTATCATGCCCATATTTCATGGTTCGTCAGATTTTCTTTGTTTTTCTCATTGTTTAGATGTAATCTCTCTGATTTATGGATCCCTAATGCGATGGAGGATATGTTGTTGTATTGCCCATCTTTCATGGTTCAACGGAAATTTTTTGTTTTCTTCTTGTTTGGATGTAGCATCTCTCTGATCTATGGATTCTTGAGGCGGTTGAGGATCTGTTGTCATCTTGCCCATTTTTCATGGTTCATCACTCAGACATTTTCTGTCTTTTTTCTCCTTATAACCACATTAATCCTTTTGTCTGATAGGCGGTTTAAATATCTTCCTTATCCATGATACTTATGAATCCATAACCCAATGGTCCCGAGTTGATTTTCAGTTACTTCTATCATCTTTTCCTCTCTCTACAGTCTCATTGATCCACCTTCTCAAAACATTTTAATCCTTTTACTTTATTTTCATGGGTATTGGGCTTATCCTCTTGCAGTCAGAGGGTGACTCTCAGTGCTAACACATTGGATCCACCTGAAATTCCCATTTGGGCTCCACTTGAATCAAGTTCCAATCAACTACATGGTTAAGATCATGTACATACTTTTTCAATAAAGATACATGAAATACAGTATGAGCATTCATGGAAGAAGACAATGAGAGCATGTATACAATTGTCCCTATCATGTCTAGTATCTCAAATGGCCCACAAAATATAGCTTCCAACTTAGTGCAACTTCACAATTTTAGTGAGCTCTTCTTGGTCTTCACTTTCAAGAAAGCATGTTCTCCCACTCTAAATTCTCTATCCACTTTGCTTTTGTCTACGTAGCTTTTATTTTCGTCCTGGGATGCCTTCAAGTTTTGTTTGATTTTAATCATTTGTTCTTTTATCTCCTTGATCATCTCTAGCCCAAACACCAATTTTTTTGTTATATTGTCACATCTTATTGGAGTATTACACGTTTTTCCATATAAAGCTCCAAATGGGCTCATCTTCAATGTCGTTTTATACCCATTGTTGTATGTAAATTCCACCAAATGCAGGTACTCTTCTCACTTGGATGGCTTATCCATAACATACATCCTCAACATGTCTTCAATCAGTTGATTAACTCTCTCTCTCTCTCTGTCCATTTGTTTGTGCGCAATACGTTGTACTGAAGTTCATATTTGTGCCAAAACCCTTGAACACTCCCTTCCAAAATTTTGAGGTAAACTTGGAATCTCGATGTGACAGAACTACCTTAGGCACTCCATGCAACTTGGAAACTTCTTTCATGTAAATATCAACAATGTTGATTTCCTTATTATTAATCTTGACTGGAATAAAATGGGTAGCCTTGGTTAACTTATCCACCACCATCATTATTGAGTCATATTGTCTTGCTATCCTAGGAAACTTGGTGATGAATTCAATGGTGACTACCTCCCACTTTCACTCTAGAATCGGAAATGGTTGTAGCAAACCTGATGGGTTTCCATGCTCATCCTTCACCCTTTGGAATCCCATACATTTGGCTATGTAATTAGCCACATCCTTCTTCATTCCTGACTAAAAATATTGGCTCTTTATTGTTGCAATGGTTTTCTGATAACCTTGCTATAAGTTTTCTTTGACTTGTAAATAATGTTGGTCTAAGTTTGCAGCTCCCAAAATTTTGTCTATTAAGTCAGAAATGTACATACTTACAGATGTATCATGCATATCATGCACCATTCTGTTGAGTGCCTCAGCGACTTTATTCTCCTTTCCCTTGATGTGCTTGATATCAAAATCTTATCCACTAAAAAATTCCAACCATCTAATTTGTCTAGCATTCAATGTTGGTTGCTCAAATAAGTGCTTTAAACCACTATGGTCTGTCCTGAAATCAAATTTTCTACCCATGAGATAATTCCTCCACATTTGTAAGGCATGTAATATGGATTCCAACTCTAATTCATGTGTGGCATAGTTCATTTCATGTTCTTTCAACTTTATTGATTCATAGCATACCACATGTCCATTTTGGGTAAGGACTCCACCAAGCCCTTCCTTCCATGCATCAATGCACACTATGAAATCCTCCACTAGATCATATATCTTCAATATTGGTGCACTTGTCAATAATCCCTTCAAATGTTGAAAGTTTTCTTCACATTTGGAGGTTCATTCAAATGTTATCCCCTTCTTTTGCAAAGAAGTGATGGAATGCGCAATTTCTGAAAATCCTCCAAAAAACCTCATATAATAACCTACAAGTACCATGAATGATCTTACCTTAGTAACATTATTTGGTCTAGTCCATCCTCTGATTGCCTTAATATTTTTCGGATCCACTGCTATGCCTTCCTCTAAAATGATATGCCCCAAGCAGTGGATCTGATTTTGCTAAAAGGAACATTTGCTCAACCCTGCATACAATTGATACTCCCTTAACACCTGTAGTGCCATCTATTCTTTTGACTTTGAATAGATAAGTATTTCATCCAAGAATACAATTACAAACTTATCCAGGTAATCGTTGAAAATACCATTCATCAAACAAATAAAGACAATTGGTGCATTTGTCAATCCAAATGGCACCACCACAAATTTATAATGCCCATATTTGGTTCTAAAATTTGTCTTACTAATTTCATCTTTGATCCTCACCTAATGGTACCCTAACCTCAAGTGTATCTTCAAAAATACCTTTTCTCCTCATAGTTGGTCAAAATATCATTAATTATTAGGAGAGGGTACTTGTTATTTATTATATCCTTATCCAGCTACCTGAAATCAATGCACAACCTTAAGGTTACATCCTTTTTCTTTACAAATAGTATTGGTGCTCCCCAAGGTGAGACACTTGGGTGTATGTACCCTTTCTTTAGAAATTATTCAAACTGCATTAGTGATTCTTTCAATTCATGTGTGTTCATTTTGTAAGGAGTTTTGGATGTTGGGGCAACTCTATGCATTATGTCAATATAGAAATCTATGTCTCTCTTGGGTGGCAAACCCGGTATCTCCCCAAATACATCCTCATACTCTTATAGAATTGAAAAATATTCAATACTTGGGATTTTTCCCTTATTTGTCTCTTCCACATGGGCTGTAAACAATTGGCATCATTTTTTGAAGCACCTCTTTAGTTGTAAGGCTGAAATTTCCCTTATAGAAATAGGTGTTGGGATCCCCTTTACTAAGCTTTGTTTTTCTTCTTCATTAATACATGTAAATGTCTTGTTATGACAGTCTAACATAACATTATTTTGGTCCAACCAATCCAATCCAATTAAGATAGCATAAGACACCAATGGTATGATATTCAAATATGAAATTGTGTTTACTCCATTCAAGTGTATGGGACATGTCCTAATAATCTCATTAATCTTTCTTTTGTTCCCAATGGCTAGTTGTGTCAGCCATGATTTTTCAAGCTTATTCATCTTCAAATGAAATATGTCTACTACACTAGGATCAATGCAATTATGAATTGTTCCTGAGTCAATTAAAAAACAATAGGTTGATTGGTAATCTTACCTTCTACCTCAATCATATGAGACTAATAGTATGCCTATGGATTCTCTAGGGTTGCACATATCCTTGGAACACTTTTTCATGTATCTTCTATTGTAGTGGATTCTTGAATATTATGTGTAGTGATCACTCCCTCCACTCTATGAGGGAAGTCTATGAACCAATGATCTCCCTTATTGACCCAACACTTGATTGGTTTTTTTACTATTTTCCCCAAATATTCTCCCATCTTAGAGTCACTATGAGCTGGTTGACCTTACTTATAAGAATTAGAGTTGTTCCTGGAGAAATTTTCCCTGAATCCTTTCCTCCTTTGATCCATTTTTCACTCTTACCTCTCCAAGCCTTCAACTCCACCTCTCTTCCTTTGTTCTGCTCATATAGGTACTTTTCCCTCCTAATGACCTCCTCTAGTGTCCTAGGTTCATCACATTGAATCCTATCTCTGTAAAATGATGGAAATCCACTCAAAAATATCTTAATTTTAACCTTCTCATCCTTGATAATTCCCACATGCCTTAGTATCTCTAGGAATTTCTTCTCATATTCTTCCATATTCATGTTCCCAAGCTTGAGTTAAAATAACTCTTGCATCCTCTTGTCATAATAATGCTCTGAGAGGTATTGTTGTACAAAATACATTTTAAACTACTTTCAAGAAACTTTGTTTTCATCAAGATGCTTGACCTGCTTCAACTGGTCCCACCACATAGAATCTTTCCCTTGAATATTGTAGATGGAAATCCTTGCTTCAAGGTTTGATGAGTAATCGTGTAACTGAAAATACTTTATGATTCTAAGCAACCAAACCTTAGCCTCTTCCCCCTTCTTGTTATCCCCATAAAAAATTGTTCTTGTATAAATCATTTCTAAATCATTTTTCCAATGACTATATTTATGTCTCATTCTAAATTCTGAGTTGAGGGTTAAAGCTCTCTGAAATCAACCATTTTTGCCCCTTTTTTCTACTCTTGTCTCACTATTATAATTAATCTGAGAGGTCAACTTCAGCCACTTGTAGAAGAAAATTTGTTATAAACTGGAAAAACTTTTATATTGGACACTGATAATATAGGTGATAGTGAGAACACAACAACTATCATATTTCTGCTTTGATATTCTAGTTGAATTCTGCAGCAAATATATAATAGTCAATTTTGTCCCTTTTACACTTTTGACAGACTCGGAATTTTTACCAAAAATAGTTATCTCCCAAACAGATCAAAACTAGAAAATATTTGCACAGACAAAGTTTTTTAGATTATTAAGAAGGTAAAATCTTGACCTATATAATTTTTCCACATTGGTGATCTGGTTCCTTTTTTCCTCCTCGAAATATCTCAAAAATCCCCAAAAGTCTCCCAAAATAATGGATTTTGGCCTTTTTACACATCCCCATTCCTAACCCCTTGGAATCTGACCAAATTCTCCAATGGGTATTTTCATTCATGCTTCCCTGACTTACCATAAAAATTTCATTAATGATCAGCCCCATGTCAAGGAGTAGTAACACATTCCTCGAAAATGACTAATTTACCGTTTATGGAGATCTAGAGCAGAATTGGCCAGTGGCCCATACTATCACTTCTATTGTCCTCTTCACTACGAACATACCCATAAAATTTCATCTAAATCTGATCGTTTTTGCTCTTGTTATGGCCAAAACAAGATTTTGTCTCCATACTTGCTTTTTTTTTTAAATAACTTCATCTTTGTCAACATGGTTTTCCTCTTGATTTCTAAAGAACATTGATGCATTAATCCATACTTTGAACCCTCAAACATGTTCTCATCTTAACCATATTTCCATTTTTGTGCTTGTTGGAGGCTCGAATCGACTAACAGACTGGACTAGTTAATCAACCACTATAATATGTCAGTCGACTATGCAATCAAGTTGATCAACTGTCGAGTCAAAATGACCAAAGAAGTATGCTAGTCAATTTCAAATATCAGTCAACTAGATATTCAATCTGTTCAACCTTTGGGTCATGTCGACCAAAGAAACACAACATTTTATTGTGAAGACAAGTCAACATAGCCGACCATTAGCTCAAGTCGGCCAAAGAAACATCCTAGTCGATTGTAAAAAAAAGTCGAATTGGTCAACCATCAATTTGATTTGACCAAAATAATACTCCATTTGACTATAGAGATGAGTCGACTAAGTAATCGAACTGATCGACCACCAAGCTAGGTCAACTAGTGCAATATATTGGTCGACTACAAAGATAGGAAAAAAAAGAAGTCGAACTTGTAGATCATCGAGTTTAGTTAACCATTGTATTCATACTCAAAATTTTGCTTCTACGCGTTGATGTTTGTCCCATACAAACCTAGTGTTGTAACTTTCAATAATACCAATTTGTAACGTACCCAACTCCATGTTGAGTCACGTTACTACCATTCCAACTCTATACATCATGTTCTTTCTAAAATTCTTTCGACCTGTGGCTCATACTTTGCTTTGATTTCCATTTATGATACAAATCGACCCTCTATCTGATTATAAAAAGAATTATGCATGCAATATGACAAGCAATTCATGTAATACACAAGAAAACAAGACAAAATATAATAACACATTCATAATCAAAAAATATTTATAAATAAGATACACAAAAATAACTCAAAAGATAACACATAACACTTATCTTACGAAGAAACATCACCTATTGATTGAGTAAAAAGAGTGTCCCTCCCAACCGTAGGCTCCACTACTCCAGTTCTTTCAACAACAGACCACCCCCGATATGGGGATATGAGTCCACAAGGACAAATGACTCTTATGGATGGATAAAATCCCTCACACATCCCAATACCCAACCAATGACAACACACATACTCCTATATCATTTTTCACCACCCAAATCTCTTCCCTAGACTGCACCACCCTAGGGGTGGAATCCCCTTCTCTTCCATGTAGTACCTCAAGAAATTAGCACCCCCTCAAGGGATCCAATGCATTCTATCCATGAATATAAAGGTTGGTGGCTCTAAAAAATTCGTTTGTCTATGAGTTCTAAATCACAGCAGTCCCCTACTCATGTCTATAGGCAATTTCATATCAAATATATGTGACAGGAATCCCCATCCTTCCATCACAGAAATAACAGTCTAATTCCATGCATGTTAATGGTGAACTCAATACATAAACATAGAGTGAACATAGTCCTAACAATGAACATGTAGAACGATCGAATATCATAATGATGGTCGGATTTCCAAATTCAAGGACATAGTATGAATGAGTTGATATCGCCTCTTAGCACCCAAGGAACTCCATACGTGTACTTGGCACACATTCCCATGAAGATTTGTCCTTCAGTGTCTTTAAGGTATGTGGAAATAAAATAATATAAATTTGACTTTATCCACTTTGCCCCTCCTTAAGCCCCTCTCACATATAAATATTAATAAAATATTATGACCTTAGACTTTGGTCAATCAAGGCAATGTGTCAATCGAAAGCAAGTGCATACGACTAGGAAATACTTGAGTGGACCAGACAGTCAGTTGACCAGATAGACAGTCAAATCCCTCTCATGGACTCATAGCCCCCCAATGTTTCATCCCTCTCATACCACAACCAACGATATGTTTTTATTAATAACTTTGATACAAAATATACATAAATTGTCCCTTGATCATACTATTCGCTCACTAGCCTATATAACATATATGTACAATTACAATTCCTGGGAATTAAAACTACGGTGTTACATTTATCCCACACTTGTTCCAACTATTGCATACAATCTAGGATCTAGCTTTCTATCTTCCAACTGAGAAAGAACTTCTCCTAGTACTACATGTTTCCCCAACATCTATACCATCATCTACGTATTCTTGTAGATTCTAACCACAAGAAAACATTTATGATTTAATCTATTGAAATTTATGCACATCTATGGAGACTGGCCTATACGAAGTGAAAATTTTGGAACAAGCTCATTGCAAAGAAGTAAAATCTAGTGCTATGGTAGTTGGACCTTCTCAATGAGGATGATGTCTTGCATGTCACATATGTCTTTGAGTAAAAAGGTTAGTCTCTGCATATGTTGATGTTATGCATATATAATCTGAATTTTTATGCCAAATTATGCTTATATTTTATTCAATGGATTTTATGTTCTTAACTTAGTAGTATATCATTGTAATAGATCTACAAGTTATATGGATTTTGGTGGACATTCCTCAACTAATGACGCTAGACATAGGAAAAGAGAGGAAGAACATAAGACAAGGAAACAAATTGCAACCAATGAAGGTCACAACAAAAATCCCTTGGTGATTTGTAAGTGCATATTTTATGATTGTTATATAATATTGAAAAATATGCAGTTTTTTACGAACAGTTACATCTATAATTATAATCATTACTTATTGTTATTTTTTTATGTTATAGAAATTTATAACTTGCAGCAGTTATAAAAAATATAATCAAAAAAGAGACACCACACATAGATATGGATTACTTGTATTAGATGTAGTAAGGAGAAAATTCCAAGGGTCATAGTCGAAGTAGATCTGAGCATATTAGTCATGTTATGATTTATCCTACATTTTTTAGTAAAAATTAGAATGTGATTGAATCAAATATAATACATTTTTCATAGCACTTATTCATTCTATGATGTACATATTAATGTTAGAGCACAAGGCACAAAGATGAAGATGAACAAAAATTAATATACATATCGATAGTAGACAGAGACGATGCACTCCTCTATGACAATATACAAGTTGTTAATAAATAAGAGGTTTTGAAATTTGGTAGTGGCATAATTTTCCATGATAAAATTTTTGACACTATCACATGGAAGTGGTCAAAAGAATACCATAAACATTGGTCTAAAATAAATAATCCTAATAAGCAAAAAGCATTACAATATCTACACAAAAGGTTCATAAATGTACAATTTAGTGATAAATAGGCACTTCGTAGAATCTTTGATACTATCAAAAACACGAGATACCATATCAAAGGAAATACACTTGAATCAATCTTCTATGTACTTGTTAATGTTTTTAGTCCTTCAACTTTTATATTTCATTATGTATCATCATTGAGCTTTATAGATGGCTTCATTTTCCGACGTTTTAAACAAATTTAATGAGCACATCACAAAGCTTGATAAAGAAGGCAAAGTCGACATAAACAAAGACCATATGAGATTGACAAAACTATCTTGTTTTAATGTAAATATTAAGAGATACCAAGAGGATCATTGACGACAAGAAAACATGAAGAGTGGACCCTAAGACACCATAGCAAAAAGCCACAAAGGTAATAAATAATATATGTTATATGTTTGTAGTTATTGATTTTTATTACTTCTTATTATTTATTTTGATATGTTTTTAACTTGTTATCTTTCTTTGACATAATATTTTAGTATCACCTGCTTTTATGGTCATTTGTCAAACATTGATAAATTTAACAGATCTTACCTTAAGGCAGAAAAAAATACAAAGAAAGTATCAATTATACATTCTTCAGGTCAAGCCAAGATGTCCTAGATTAAAGAGAGCTTTGCAAGTTTATCAATATAATCTCAATTATTATGAATATACTAAATCAATATCTGTCATTATTAAATGTGGTTTCTATTATAGCATATAGTTAAATGACTATAGTCATGAACCCAGTGACGAAGAATTAAAATATGTCTTTAGGAATGGTTACGAAAAAATAGTGGAAGTTTTGAAGTTAATGCCCCGGGTAATTACTTGTTGATTATGTGTTTATTTTTAACTTATATATAGTTGGAAATATGCATTTATTGATTGAAATATATTACATTATTTCATCCTAATGATGATGAGAGTGACTCGAAAGAATTGAATGGTATTGAAAACTATATAACATATATGGTTTTTATACATATTTAAATGATACCAATTTTCTATTTTGTCGAACTCATGTTTTTTCTAG